>PVLD010003872.1:0-105833 GCA_004027595.1 Dinomys branickii | reverse complement strand
GATATTGTAAAGTATGAAGAAATGTTCAAATGGGAAGGTGAACAAGTGAGTAGTGAGGGCGAAGGGAAGGAAAGAAAAAACTAACAAGAAAAGAAAGGAAATGGAAACAAAGGTTTGTAAATAAAGAGGGGGGAATGAGTTGAAGGGAGGGAAGGGGGGAAAAAAGAAGAATCAAGATATATCATATATGGGTACAAAGTCCCTATGATAAATGAGATCCATATATATATATATATATATATATATATATATATATATATATAGTTACCAATAAACTTAATTAATTAAATAAAAAAAACAAGCAATGAGAGCAGAGAAATGGAAACTCAAGAAAGAATAAAAATACATCACACACACACTAAAAAAAGCCTTTCATAATCTCATCAATGTATTCCACAGGTAAGGAAATAATCAACGTTGAACAAAGAGCAGTAGAAAACTCCTAAACTTAGATTGAAGGAGAATAAAAGAATGATACTCACAGAATGCACCATGAAGTATTTTGAACATTTTAAAGGTCTTTCATATGAATCATGGGAATAGCACAAGCAAAGGAGAACAGAAAGAACAATAAATATTTGAAGTAACAATGACTGAAAAGTTTCTACAATCAATGATAAATATCAACTCACAGACCTGGAATACCAGAGAGCACCAACAAGAATGACTACCCTCTTTCCTGCTGTCTGGTTATGCCTGATAGTCAACGACTGATTGCAGGGGGCATGCAAGTGATTAATGAAGCAAATTTCTGAACACAGCTGGGTGGTGCAGGGGAGAGTGATCTTGGGGAATGTAACTTGTCCTTACAGGCCCTTGCTCTCTGACTATTCTCCTGTCTCTCTCCTCCATGGACACCATGATGTGAGCATCTCCCTTCCCCCATATATCCACCATGCGTTCTGCCTTGGGGCCCACCAGTTATGAAATGAATCCTTTGAAATTCTGAGGTGAAATAAACCTCTTGTCCTTTACATGTTAGATGTCAGGTGTTTTGTCCCAAGGACAGAAAGGTGACTAGTCCACTTACACTATGTAAGCTCTTCCCCACTTCCAGAAAACTGAGTATTGGTATTGAACAATGCCAACTACAGAAAAACCAAAACAAAAGAAACAGTAAGACCCTTTACCTATATAGGAATATATACATAACATTTTTAGTGGATTTCTCATAAGAAGCAATCAACAAGACTGAGATCAATATTTATGTTGAAAAATGCCACAAATCTTGAATTTTATATTCAATGAAATTTCCCCTAAAATATTGAGTAAGAAGTTGACCAAAGAGGTGGATATCTGTAATTCCAGATGGCTGGGAGGCTAATATAGGCAAATTGAAAGTTGGCGCTCAGCTTAAACAATTTAGAAAGGCTCTGTCCCAAAATTTAAAAAAAAATTAAAAGGCTGCTAGTGCAGTACAGTGTAAAGGCTTGGTGTTCAGTCCCCAGTACCACATAAAAACTGAATAAGAAATAAAGACTCTCTGAGAAAATGAAACAAGAGAAAGTTCAGTGACAGCAGATTCATTCTACAAAAATATTGTTAAAGTAGATTCTTCAGGCAGAATAAATAATGTCAGAAGTGTATGACAGCATAAAGAAAACCATAAACAAATAATAAGTGAAAAGAAAAGAAAATCTCTATTTTATTTCTTGATTTAAAAGATACCTGTTTAAAACAGTCATAGTGACTCTTATGATGGCAGGATGGAAATAACTGGAAGCATAACAGCAATGTCACAAAAGGACAGAAAGAGGGCATAAGGAATATTTGATAGTAAGGTACTTGTGCTACACATGAAATGAGATAACATTATTTGACAATAGGCTTAAGTTAGTTCAAAATGCTTATTATAACCTCTAAGATAGCCAAGAAAGCACTTTTATAAAGTACTATAGATGTTCTAAAGAGATAAAATGCAATCCTCTATAATGTTCCACTATTACTGAAGAAAGCAGAAATAAAGAAAAAAAAAGAATAGACCAAGTGGAAAGAGTTATAAACACAGAATGTATTAATGTAACTTTTCAAATAATTCAAAAATACATATCTAAATAACATAAATTGAAATACAATTAATGTCAGTGGATTTAAAAGTAATATTCATATATGTATTGCCTACAAGACATCTGCAATAAATATAAAGATGTAGGTAAATAAAGGAATTATAAAATATACTGTACTCCAAGACTCTTAAAAAGAAAGCTGAGGTGTCCATATTAATTTTGGATAAAGCAACCTGGACAATTTTCAGGGCTGAAATTGTCATTACGTAGTGATCAGTTCTCTAAGAAGATGTAACAGTCTTAATTCTGAATGGGCCTCCCAACAGAGCATCAGTATTCATAAGCACATGCAAAGAAAAGATTAAACAATTAGAAGAAAAAAATAGACCATTCCACTCTTGTAGTTGAAGACATTAGCACCATCCTAATACTGATCAATAGAACCAACAAGCGGAACATCAGTAAACACATATTTGACCTGAATAGTAGCATTAACAGCTAGACCTATATGATGTATGTATGATATTCCACCCAAAAACCATAGTGCAAATTTTCTCAAGACACTGTGGATCATAAACCACATCTGAACAACCTTAAAAAAAGACAGAAGTGATCAAAAGTGTGTTCTCAGAAAACAAAATTAAACTAGAAATCCGTAGCAGGAAATTAGCTGAGACATTCTCTAATATATGGAAGGTAAACATTGCAGCACTAAATAATTCACCAGACTTATCTGTCCAGACTTCTGAAATTAAATTAATTTTTAAATACCTTGATACAATCAAAATTTAAAATGTAGCATCAAAATCTGTGAGATACAGAAAAATCTTGCTTAGAAAAAATATTTATAAGTGTATTATATTAATACATTAATATTTATAATTGTATTAAGATTCATAAGTACATTGTATTAATGGCATTAAATGTGTTTTTGAAAAAGAATAAGGGAACAAAGAGCAATGTTAAAACCAGAAATACAATGGCCAGGAATATAGCTCATCAGCATAAGTGCTTACCTGGCAAGCCTGAGGGCATGAGTTCAATTCCTGCTACAAAAAAAAAAAAAAAAAAAAAAAAAAAAAAAAAAAAAAAAAAAAAAAAAAAAAAAAAAAAAAAAAAAAAAAAAAAAAAAAAAAAAAACACAGAAATACAGAAATGATAAAAATTGGACAAGAAATCTATAAAGTTGAGAGACATAAAACAAAAGATAAATGTAACTCACAAAATCCTGATCACTGAAGAGACCAATAAAATTGATAAACCTATAAGCAGACCAATCAAGAAAAAATAGAAAATAAGAAAAAAGTGCATGCATGTTAGGAAAAAGCTCTTTGAATTTTGCCCTACTATCAGAAGGGGAATGACAGGGTTAAATGGAATTTCTAATCCAATTTTTTGAGGAATCTCCAGACTGATTTCCAAAGTGGCTGCACCAGTCTACATTGCCACCAACAGTGGAGAAGACTTCCTTTTTCCCCACAAGCCTTTTAGCATTTGTTATTGGTTGATTTCTTGATCACAGCCTTTCTTACTGGGGTGGGATGAAATTTGTGTTGTTTTAATCTGCATCTCTTGAATGACCAAAGATGTTGAACCTTTTTCACGTATTTATTTCCCATTAGTATTTCTTCATCTAAGAAGTATGTATTCATCTTAGATGCACATTTTTTGGATTGGGTCTTTGAATTTTGGGGGTCTGAGTTTTTTCAATTCTTTATATGTTCTAGATATAAGTGCTTTGTCTGAGGGACAGTTAGGTAGAATGTTTTCCTAATCTGTGGGTTGTCTTTTCACTCTATTGGAGGTTTCTTCTGAAGTACAAAAGCTCTTGAATAGAATGAGATCCAGTTGTTGATTCTTTGAAGAGTTTCGCATGCAGTTTGGGTTTTGTACTTGAAGGTTGTGCCTACCCCTATGTCTGCAAGGTTTCAACATATTTGTTGTTTCAGTAGATTTAGTGTTTCTACTTTAATCTTTGATCCATTTTGACTTTACTTTGGTGCATGGTGACAGACATGGGTCTAATTTTAGTCTTTGATATGTAGAGAGCCTGTTTTTGCAGCACCATTTATGAAAGAAGCTATCTTTCTTCCAGTGAACATGTTTGGCCCCTTTATCAAAGATAAGGTGGCTGGGTGTGTTTGTAGTTGTGTCCACATCTTCTGATCTGTTCCACTGGTCCTCAGTTCTATTTTTTTTGCCAGTACCATGCTGATTTTATCACAACAGCTTTGCAGTATAATTTCAAGTCAGGGATTGTGATGCCTTCTGACTTGTCTGTTTTCCAGCATTGCCTTTGCTCTTCTAGCTCTCTTTTGGTTCCAGATGAATTTTATGAGTATTTTCTCTACTTCTGTGAGGTATTCTAATGTTATTTTAATCAGGTTTGCATTAAATCTAACATTAATGGAAAATATTATGAAATAAATGGGCAAATAGTTGTTTCTACAATGGAGGGAAAGACTCCCCTACCAACTGTTAATTCTTAAGGAAGCCTCTTGGGGAGATCTAGAAATCCAGTTAATACAAGTAAAGTTGTTTTACATGTACAGGTAGATCTTTAAAAGAGTGATATCCAAAGAAATGACCAGTGTATGATTTTTTTTTCAGTACTATCCTTAAAAAGTACAAAACAAAATAACGTACCTCATTTGAATTTACTAAACTATAAAAATGACATAATTTCTCTTCTAATGTCACAGAGTCTGAAAACTAAATTGTGTGTTGAAATAGGAATCTCAGTTTTAGTTTTAGGAAATGAAATGAAGATCTTAACTCCAGTACCTGAAGGTAAATAAGAAATAATTTTGTCTACTGGGCTTCTCCACATTACTGTGTAGAGAAGGAAAAGGACAGATTGATTATATCTTTCTTTTGAGGAATGAATCAATGGGAATTAGTAGTATGCCAGGCACGTGTAGAAATAGCAATAAAGTGGGCAAAAAAGAGAAGGAATATATTTGCATAATATACTATGGGTTTGATATCTACAGCAGGTAAAGAAAATAATTTGCAAAAGTAGATTATAGTTACCATGATTGTTGGCTTTTGATGAAGCCCAATTTATCATGTTTTATAACAAAATGAATTTCCTCTGAGGGGAGAAAGTACCCTCTTGCTTTCTAGAGCACAATATGTAAGAGAAACATTTTAATTTTAACTTCCCCTCAGTGACAATGACCCCTTCTGCCCTCTTCATTTTATAAATTATTGACAAAGCATCAGGAAGATTCCAATTGTGCAGCAGCTAATTGGCCCCTCTGGTCATTTCTCAACAGCCTCGAAAAGTTCATTGGTTGTAGATAAAGGTTTTCCTGCAGTTGCAGGCTCAAACATTCTGAGAGTTTGAACAAGTTTTTGTTATTTGCTTTCTAAATACAAAATTTTGAGACCAAGGCTTGGCAAAAAAATTTATGAGCTCAAAATATTCACTTACTCAGGAAAACTTGGAAACTTGAATTGGAATTTTATATGGCATTAAATTTGAGATGTATATTGTAGGACAAAAATATCATTAGCTAATCTGAAAATGGGGAATGTTGATAAAAATTAAATTGTTATGAGGAAATATTTAAAAGTAGGAATACTTAAGTAAAGTTTTGTCATCCTCATAATATTTTATAATGTGTTTCATAAACCTTAATCTAGTAGAAAGATTTTGGCTTTCAACATGCATTATTTCTGTCTATACAGTAAAAAATGGCTTTATGCACTGAAGTGATTGGGTATAAGGTGAAAAAGCTATGGCTTATATTTGAAAGACTAGTGAGATATTTTCCAGGATCTTTTGGAATTTTATATTGGTGGGGAATTGTGGTGTCAGACATAACTCTTTTGACTTCCTACTATCTTTCTATTGCACTATGGCCTCTGAAACATGGGTGTCACAAAGACCTAGACTTGAGACTCTGAAGTTAGCTTTTCCTACAAAGGAGAGTTTAATCTGAGTAGATGGATGTGTCAGTCCACAATTAAAGTCATGTTCTATTGTCAAAGAAATCCTTGAAGAAATATATAATACATTTTATATATATATTGTCCAGGTCAATGATAAAACAAAAGTCACTTTCTAGAGTCTAATCTTCCTGTGTATTGCTTTTCCTTTGCACTGCAGTTACTAAGTCATGGTTTTAGAGGATTGTGTGTGTGTATGTGTGTGTGTATGTGTGTGTGTGTGTGTGTGTGTGTGTGTGAGAGAGAGAGAGAGAGAGAGAGAGAGAGAGTTTGCAGGTAAAGGTATGTAGAAGAGATGTAAAGAGTTTTTTCTATTACTTACACCAGCAAATCTTCTTTTAAAGACTATTATGTTGGTTGCTTTTAATAATAATATCCCAAAAGCTGTCATCAAACACTTTTTTGTACTAGGACTTATCCAAAAACTTTCTGTTTATCTCAGTATAAGACACAATTGCAAATGTAACAATTTTCCTATTTAAAAAAATCAGTGCTGTATTTTGACACTGTTAAGGGGATACCGATTCATAAATAATCCATGCAAATGAAGAGGAGTACCAAGAAAAAATTTAGGAACAAATGTAAAATTGAAAAGAGGGAAAAAGATGAGAGAAGTAAAATTATTTGGAATTTTTATTAAATTGTATTCTATGCAAGCCAACAAACTTCTTGAAAGCCTGATATTTCTCCACATTGGAAAACAGTAGATTTTCAAAGTAACCCTTTTCAGAGAAAATGAAAATAAAGGAGTAAATTCTAAACTATGTCATCCTAATTTAAAATAGATAATTAATTTTAGTGTTTGAAATTCTAAAGTAGAATGTGGACACATCAGAAATTATGTTCATCACTTCTCAGCCTTTTGGCTAAGATCAAGTGTAGAAATTATGTTCAAAATGTGTGTCAAGGCTAAACATGTGCAGTCACTCTTCATGGTCTAAGCAAGAACTAAAAGTGAAGGCATTTAGGAAAGAAAAATAATGATTCAGTACTATCCTAGATTTCAAATTACCATGTGAGAAGCTTCCCCAGCTTTGATCTATCTTGTGTAACTGCACCATCTCAATTTACTAATACATGATTTCTCATTACAAAGTGCAATATTATACACACTACACAGTCATTAGTTTCTGCATCTGTTCATAGCAGTCAGGACAAATGAAGGACATTTGTTTATTATTTAATTGTTGGAATATAGTTACTGAACCAAATATTTCTTCTCTATTTACTCTAGTGTTTCAAAACCTCAAAATAGTGATGAAGAGACACTTTCATATTTCTGTATTTTTGTTAAAAATTAACTCTTGAATCTTGTTTGTTTGCTAAATGAGGAAGTTTATTTTGCAGGTGGTTTGGTCCAAAGTGCCATTGGCTTCCCCAACATCCAAAAGTGTTACCTGTATTATCATTGTGATGGGAGGTGTGCTTTTGGTTGCCATGGTGGCCAGGGATAAAAAATAATAACACTATATGGATACTACATTTAATTGGAAAAGGTAATTTTCAAAAATCCAAATAATAACTTTACTATCCTCAAAATAGTGTGGTGACATGGCAGAATGGTTCAGGACAGTGGTCAAAACAGAACACCACTACCTTCCCCCCTGCATGCAGGGACACGCTCTGTTCACATGGCAGGAAACTCTTGTGGTCATGTGCACACCACATGTGTGTCTGGGGACACAGGTGAATGCTGAACACAGCTCAACAATCATCTGCTTTGCACCTATTCATGCATGTATCAAAACTGAAACATCACGCCTAGTATTCACACAATGTCAAGCCACTGGGTGTTGTTGCTACAATGCTTAGCAAATAAGCAATGAAGTCATTATTAATCAGTAAGAAGGAAAAATGAATTTAAGACAATATTTAATTACATCTTAAATGGTACTATGGCACAGATTACTACAAATCCCCTGCAGTAGATCACTAGTGCACCTCATTACTCTAGAAGCAGTGGGGGTAGAAAAATATATGGTAAATTAGAAAAATAAAAGTAAAATGTAACTTTTTTTGTTAGCAGCAGAAGAAAAATGTTTCATCAATTCTACTTCCCAGTGCAGCATTAACACCCAGATATCAGTTATAATACTATACCCCAATAAAAGGAACCCAGCATCCTTAGGACTAGATGCTTCTATGCCTTAAATTAAAAAAAAAACACAAAAGAAAAATGAATCTAAAACATTTTATTACAAAACACCAAAGACATTGCAAATCTTAGGGGATGTATGACACATGTAACAGTATGAACATGAAAGAAGAATAGTTCTGTTTAGTTTTGATGCTGACATATTCCAAAAATATGATTATTAATTTAATTAGCAAAGTTAAAATTTTAAATCACCATATGTTCAAAATAATCATTAAAATAAATAAAATGTTAAAGCTGAGAAAATTGCATGTGAAAGAATGGTAGATATAATGGAAGCCCTGTAGATGGGGATTTTATTTCTTTTGTCAATTTAATAGGTATTTCTAAATGTATCAGTGTGTATGAAGGAACTCTTGGAGTTGAGGTTTGGTAGCGAATTGTTTTCTTCCTGGCCCTGTCCTGATCTCAGTTGCACTCACCTTCCCTTGACTGAAACACACTCACATGACAGCAGCTAGCTATAAACAAGAGGAGAAATACAATTTAACTCTGTGCTCTGAAAGTTAGTGGAAACTGAATGATTAACTAAGAAGCCCTACACTAATAAGATTTTTTCTACCTTTGAAAGCTGAAAAGAAAAAAAAAAAAATACACTAGATAAGTTAAGCCAGGAGAATGAGCACTGCCCCCTAAATCAGGTTTGAACAAATTTTTCAGTAAAGGGTAAGATCGTAGAATTTGAACATCATATGATCTTTTTATAAGTACTCAGTTGAGCTGTTGTACAAAAGGAGCTACAAACAATACCGAAGTAAATGAGTATGGCTGTTTCATTAAAACTGTGACCACAGGTGGCAAAGCCAGAAGTGTTGACTAACCCGTCCCCTAAATGAAATCCCTATTCAAAATGGCTGACACAGGACTCAGACCTTTCTCCAGCGACGCAGGCTGATCTGCACCAACATCTGAGTGGCGTGACATTTCACTTCCTGAGCCCTGCTCTGCAATGCAGACCTTTCTCCTGCAATGGAGGCCAACCTGCGCCGATGGTGTTTCACGGTGCTTCACGGCCTGCACCTGGCTCTGTGACACAGACCTTTCTCCAGAGATGGAGGCCGACCTGTGATGCTACATGAGCAGCGCAACTCTTCTCCTCTAGTAAGGCCTACATCTGGGTTCTGCTCCACACCTTAGAGTTAGGAAGGAGCTCAGACTGGGAAGACCTGTCCCTGTTGGTGGTTGAGACCTGCAGTGTGGAATCAGCCTCAGGCTCTGGGGTCCTCGGGGTTGGGAGGACAGCCCTGCTCCCCCCTGATCAGTTACCTGAGGAAACCGAAGCAGAAGCAGCTGCCTAACCACCATAGGTTTTAAGGCTGAGGCCCACACGCTTCCTGTCCACACACTGGACACTCTGGTACTGAAGACCAGAACTCCCCCACTCTCACAGGTGTGGTCGGAACCATGCACCCCAGCAATGGCCTGGGATCCCTGGGTCCAGTGTTCCATGGTCTGCTACCACCCTGGGTTTAATTTGGACATCTAAGTAAACTAGGTCCCTTGAGTCCTTTGTGAGCTGCCTGGGTAGGCACTAGTTCAGCACTAGTCGTCTGACATTCAAAAGGACAAGAAAAAGTAGCAAAATGCAGTCTCAGAACACAACTCCACCCAGAACAAGCACAGAACAAAATGACATAGGATAACTAGGAAACCACATATCTAAAATTTCTGAAATGATCACATTGGAAATAAAGAAACAACTCCATCAGGCCATAGAAGAGATTAAATCTGAAATAATCTCTCAGGCAAAAAATGAAATGAAAATAATAATGGAAGAAATGCTTCACACATACAAAGAAGAAACAGATAAAAGACTAGAAGATCAAAGGCAACAAATGGAAACCTTACATGAGCAGTTTAAGAAAGGATTATAACACATGAAACAGACTCAAAGAGATTTCCAGGAAATAAAACTTGCCGTTGAAAGCTTGCAAAACCAACTGAACAAAACCAAAGATACACTTTCAGATCCTGAAGACAGCATGACAGCTAACGATTGTGAAAGGAAGGATCTCTTAAAGCCATCAAGGAACCAAGAAAAACCAATCCACCAGCTGCAAGACAAAGCAAAGAGAAATAATGTGCAAATAATAGGAATCAATGAAACAGCAGGAGGCAACACGAATGACATAAAAATAATATTTGGAGAAATAATAGCAGAAAATTTCTCAAGCATGGTAAAAGATACTGGTGTGCAGGTAAATGAAGCATATATAACTCCAATGAGCCACAACCCAAATAAAACCACCTCCAGACATATAATAGTCAAGATCCCAGATATGCAGCAACAGAACACAATATTAAAAGCTGCAAGAGGAAAAAAAAAGATCACCTATAAAGGAAAGCCCATCAGAATCACAGCAGACTTCTCAACAGAAGCCATGAAATCAAGAAGAGCTTGGAGCGAGGTATTACAAATTCTGAGATGAAACAGCTTCCAACCCAGACTGATGTATACTGCAAAACTATCCTTCGAGTTCAATGGAAAAATAAAATCTTTCCATGACTAAGAACAACTGAAAAACTTCATGAGTGCCAAACCAACATTACAAAAAGTACTGAAAGATATTCTAGACAGAGAAAAAAGTGACCACAATCTCAAGAAGAACAATAGAAAGAAACCCTGAAGCAGAACAAGAAATTAAACAGCAAAACTGGGAAAGCAACAGCAAGAAAACAGCATGACAGAAAAAAAACAACATATAACGTTATAATCATTAAAGTAAATAGCCTCAATTCACCAGTCAAAAGAAATAGCCTAGCAGAGTAGATTAAGAGACAGAATCCCACAATGTGCTGTATACAGGAAACACACTTTACTCAAAAGGAAATCCATAGATTGAAAGTCAAAGGCTGGAAAACAGTCCTCCATGCAACAGTTAACAGAAAAAAGCAGGATAGCTGTTATGTTTGCAGCAATGTAAACTTCAAACTAATAACAATCAAAAGAGACAAAGAAGGCCACTATATACTAGTCAGGTGAAAGCTACAAGAAGAAGAGATAACAATCCTAAACATGTATGCACCAAATATTGGAGTACCAAACCATGTAAGGCAAAACTTAACGGATATAAAAAACCAAACAAACAATACCACTATTGCAATAGGGGCCCTAAACACCCCTTTCACACAAAGAGACAGGTCAACTGGACTAAAACTCAGCAAAGATATCACAGACCTGAACCAAATGTGCAAACAAATGGACTTACTAGATGTTTACAGAGTGTTCCACCCCACAACACCAGAATACACATTTTTCTCAGCTGCGCGTGGGACTTTCTCTAAAATAGACCACATTCTAGCCCACAGAGCATACCTACCTAAATGCAAAAGGATTAAAATTATCCCATGCATATTATCTGACCACAGTGCAATGAAATTGACAAAGGGAATTCCAAAGACTCCATAAACACTTGGAAATTAGACAACCTCCTGAATAATCAATGGGTCACAGAAGAAATTAAAGAAGAAATTAAAAAATACCTACAAACAAGCAAAAATACAAATACAACTTATAGGAATCTGTGGGTTGCAATGAAAGCAGTCCACAGAGGGAAATTTATAGTGATGAACTGGCATAAAGAAAACAGAAAGAGAACAAATAAATAGACTAATGTTGCACCTCAAACTTTTAGAAGAAGAACAAGTCAAGCCCAAAGCCCAAAGAAGGGAGGAGATTATAAAGCTTAGGGCACAAATTAATGCAATTCAGATGAAGAAAATTCTACAAAAAATAAGTGAATCAAAGAGTTGGTTCTTTGAAAGAATAAATAAAATTCATAAACCTCTAGCCAATCTTATAAAAAAAGAGGAAAGAACTCAAATTGATGTAATAAGGAATGAAAAGGATGAAATCACTGCAGATCCTAAAGAAATTCAAAAAATCATTAATACCTACATTGAGAATCTTTACTCCAACAGGGTAGAAAACTCAGAAGAAATGGACAGATTTCTAGAAATGTACAAATTACCAAAGTTGAATCAGGAAAATATAAAAACCTTGAACAACCCAATATCAATAAATGAGATTGAACATGACATTAAAAACTTACCAATAAAGAAAAGTCCAGGCCCTGATGGATTCACAGCACAATTTTATAAAACATTCAGAGAAGATTTAATGCCAACACTCCTCAAACTCTTCATTGAAATTGCAAAGGAAGCAATTCTCCCTAACTCATTTCTGGAGGCAAGTATTATACTAATACCCAAACCAGTGAAGGACCCAACCAAGAAAGTGAACTATAGGCCAATCTCCCTAATGAACATAGATGCCAAGATGCTCAATAAAATACTAGCAAATAGAATGCAGCGAATCATAAGGAAAATTATACACCATGACTAGGTTGGATTTATTACAGGAATGCAGGGGTGGTTCACAATTCACAAATCAATTAATGTAATACACCTTATCAATAGACCCAAAGACAAAAACCACATGATCACCTCAATAGATGCAGAAAAAGGTTTTGATAAATTCCAACATGCATTCATGTTAAAAACCCTAGAAAAAATAGGAATAGATGGCCTCTATCTCAATCTGATCAAGGCCATCTATGACAAACCAACAGCCAACATCATACTAAATGAACAAAAACTGAAAGCTTTCACTTTAAAGACAAGGATGTCCACTGTCACCACCACTAGTATTCAACATAGTTCTGGAAGCATTAGCCAGAGCAATCAGACAAGAGAGGGAAATAAAAGGAATAAGGATAGAAAAGGAAGAAGAAAAACTATCACTATTTGCAGATGACATGATACTTTATATAGAAGACCCCAAAAACTCCACAAGAAGACTCCTTCAATTAATTGAGAAATTCAGCAGAGAAGCTGGATACAAAGTCAACACCCCAAAATCAATAGCATTCCTATACACAAATAACAGACAGAGAGAAATTAAGGAAACCATACCTTTCACAATAGTATCCAAGAAACTGAAATATTTAGGAATCAATCTAACAAAAGAGGGAAAAGATCTATTCATTGAAAACTACAGTACTCTGAAAAAAGAGATCAAAGAAGATTTCAACAAATGGAAACATCCGCTGCTCATGGTTAGGAAGAATCAACATTGTGAAAATGGCCATACTACCAAAATTTTTGTACAGATTCAATGCAATTCCCTTTAAACTACCATCAGCGTACCTCACAGATCTAGAGAAAACATTCCTCAAATTCATATGGAACAAGAAGAGACCCAGATTAGCAAAAGCAATTCTGAGCCACAAGGATAAGTCAGGTGGAATCACAATCCCTGACCTGAAATTACACTTCAAAGCTACTGTAATAAAACCAACCTGATACTGGCTCATAAACAGACCTGAGGATCAATGGAACATACTGGAAGATGCAGCCACAACCACAAACACACTCAGCCACCTAGTGGGCCAAACAAGCTCACTGGAAGAATGATAGCCTCTTCAATAAATGGTGCTGGAGAAATTGGCTTCCACTTGCTGAAGACTGAAAATAGACCCAAGTCTATCACCATGCACCAAACTCAAGTCAAAATGGATCACAGATCTCAATATTAGAAGAGAAACACTAAACCTATTGGAAGAGAAAGTAGGTAAAAATCTTGAGTACATCGGAGTAGGCAGAGAGTTCATGAACAAAAACCAAATTCCAAGGGAAACACTTCAAAGAATCCATAACTGGGATCTCATCTTACTGAAAAGTTTTTGCACATCTAAAGAAATCACCAGCAGAGTAAAAAGAAAACCCACAGATTGAGAAAAAATCCTAACTGGCTGTTCCTTGGACAAAGGCCTTCTATTTAGAAAATACAATGAATGAAAAAACATGAACCTGTCCAAATTCAAAGATCCAATCCAGAAATGGGCATCTGAGATGAATACACACTTCTCAGATAAAGAAATACAAAGGGCAAATAAATATATGAGAAAATGTCCTACATCTTTAGTCATTTGAGAAATGCAAATAAAAACAACATTGAGATTTCATCTCACCCCAGTAAGATTGGCCAGCTTCAAGAAATCATCCAATAACAAATGCTAGCGAGGCTGTGGAGAAATAGGAACTCTTCTGCACTGCTGTTGGGAATGCAGACTGGTGAAACCACTTTGAAGATCGGTTTGGAGATTCCTCAGCAAACTAGGTCTAGGAGTCCTACTCAACCTAGCTATTCCCCTTCTGTGTATTTTCCCAAAAGATCTGAAAACATCATATCACCATGATATATGTGCACCCATGTTTATAGCAGCACAATTTGTAATAGCTAAATTGTGGAAGCCACCCAAGTGCCCATCCACAGAGGACTGAATAAAAAAAATGGCACTTTTACACAATGGAATATTATTCAGCCATAAAGAAAGACAAACTTGAAGCTTTTATAGGCAAATGGTCACAATTAGAGACCATACTCATAAGTGAAATAAATCAGATGTGCACACATGTGCAAACAGCGTATTGTATCATTAGTGTAAGAACTCGAGGGCTGGAATACGTATTAGAAGGTGTGAAGGGAGACTGCTTGAAGGTAGGGAGCATTCAGGGTGGAGGGAAGGAGAAGGGGAGAAAAGGGGTAGCTCTGCGTGTGTGTATGTATATACATATGCAGGACGGCTAATATGGTTGCACTATTTTCTCATGTCGCCTTAATGTAGGGAACAATCAATGATTGGTTGTTTAATCCATCTTGTATGTCTATTTGCATTGTTCTGAATATACACTTTGAAGTTATCAATGCGTAATATAACCACCATTGTTGATCCCCTGCCACCTTGTCTGTAATTCAGTTTTTGTGCTGTTCTTGTGCTGCTTTGTGACTGTTTGCTAATGTTTTTGTTCTTTTACTTTTAAAATATAAAAAAGAAACAAAATGACTGACATATTAATTATTGAAAAAAGAGGGCGTGCTTGTTTATTAGCACTGGTCATCACACAGAACAAAACGTCAAGAGGATTTAGCCATCTTCCAGGAGAACACATGAGCCAAATGTCTTAAATGCAGAGTAAAATTCATTTCTAGGAGAAAAATTCTCAGCAACACATAATAATTATCATGAAATAAAAATGTGCTACTTTAATTTTAGCAACAGAGCTGGTTAGTATAATTACCAAAAAATGAATGATAAAAGTACATTAATTGGAGTTCAACCATACATCATATAAAGATAAAGGTAATATCAAAAGGGTATGTGTTGACTGATTCTGCATGGTTTGGGTTTGTGGCATGATGATAGGTTATGTGGATATTAAAATCTGTCTCTTGCTCAAGACTGATACCTTCAAAGGCAGGAATTGATTAATAACCCAGATCTTAAGATCTTGACTTAACTAACACAAAATTTATTTTTTATATTATTCAAGTAAAATACTAAGTTCTGAGGAAGATAAAACTGAAAGAGAATAAAAACAATACAAGCACAATTTTAAATAAATTATATTTATAAAATATTCTAAAATAGTATTTTTAGACTACGCCATGATATTCCAATCAGTTTTATAATTATAATAGCTTTATGACTTATCTTCTTTTAAGATGTTAAAGAACTTAAGAGGACAGATTACACTAGAATTGTGATTTTTAATTAAAAATGTAAATGTATGTTTTAACACATTTGCAAATACTATAATTCACAGATTTATTGTTTTTTATAGTATGTAAATATTTAGAGGGACTTATTGTTTAATCTTTCAAATATAATTGATTGACAAATCAATAAAATTGAACACTATACAAAATTGAGATGCCTCTTTCTTTGGTTTTTACCCGAATATTTTACAAATTAAATAAACTTTTAACAAACCAAGCTACAAACTTGAAAACACAAAACCATATTATGAAGTAAGTGTATAATGTCCTCTGGAAAAATAAAAAGCAAATATTTTATAGTTTATCATTGGCACAAAGTCAGCTACATATTCTTTTTTTAATTTTATTTTTAAAAAAATAAAAGTACAAAAACATATTGACAAACAGACACCAATTAGCATAAAAAATAGTACAATCATAACTGATCTACAGACAAGGTGACATGATCTCAACAGTGGTTATTGCTTTATCCATTGATATCTTCGAAGTGTAAATATATGAACCCATATACAGACATGCAAAATTAGTCAGACAATTAATCCTCTCAACAACAGAAAAAACACAAAAACCAAAAATCCAGTTACATATTCTTAAAACACTTCTCTGGCCATGAATAACAGCCCCTGCACCTATAGTTTAATTGGCTATACACTGAGCAGAGTTCATCCCTGCTGCAGTGTGTTCTGTCATTTAGATTTAAGCACTGAGTAATATCAAGTGGCCCTTCACCCACATGGTTTCAGCTAAGTCAAGAGGCAGTAACCAGAGCAAATCCATTGGGGTGGGGAATGGCTAAGAAGAGATTTCTTGTTTTTCCATTATAAAGATGAAGTTATGCTTGAGACAACAGTGAAAAATATTTCCTTAGGTAAAATAGCTATTATTACACTTGCTACTGCTGAAATTATTTCCCAAGGATAGAAATGATTTATAATTTTATCAATTCTGTCTAGTATTCATCTTGCCATGAAATGAAATTGACACGAGAATACCATTAGTTTCATAACAATCATTGTGCTTCAGTTTATAAAATATATTTCTGCCTATATTAAGATTAATGTCCAAAGATATGTACTCAACACCTTTATCTTTCCACCAAAGAAGTTTTGAAATATGAATAAAACTAAGGGGAGGTAAAAAACTAATGGTCTTTGTTCATTTCTATGCTACTGCATGGAGACATTGTATGATGGAGTCTGTTATAATTTTCTGTGTTAGAAACAAAACTATCTTGAAATACAGGCTGAATCCAAAGCACTTTTGACTTCTGCCTTAATCATCCACAACACATCAAAGAAACAACCACATTCCTGGATCCACAGATGAAGTGGTCACTGTTTTCGAGACTACCTTCATTAGGAATTTGACAAAAAGTGGGGGACCGTTACAAAAAGTAATCACCGTCGTATTCAGAAAATAAAAAATCACAGGGCTTCTTGCATATCTATTTCACTGTCATACACCCAGAGTCTACTAAACTATGCAGCTGAAATCATATGGGAACAATTAGGGCAGGGTCTTAAGAAGTCTTATTTTTAAAATTTTGTGGTGGAGTTTGTTATGGTTCTTTCTGCAATGGTACATGTTCTCCAAATAAGTCCCAAGAAAAAATACAGGGAAGCTACAGCTCCCATGTATATTAGTCCACTTTCTTGTTCCTGGGAGAAGACAACCACCAATTGCACCATAGAAGAGGAGAGGATTAGGCTGGCTCACTGTCACAGTCCATGCTAGCCAGCTCCAAGGCAGAAAGAGTGTGGCAGAGGGGCATAGTTGGAGGAAAAGCTGCTCGTGTCCAGGTAGCTAGGAAGCATAGAGAAAAGGCAGCGGGGGAGAGAGATGCACCCTTCCAGGTGACACGCCCTCCAGTATCTCAGCTCTTCCAAATGGCCCCTTCTCCTAAGAGCACTTTGAGCTCTGAACTCACCCATGAATTAATCTCCTGGTGGGTATAGCACCCTAGTGTTCCACTTACCTTCCAAACCCCAGCTCCAACTGCATGAGAGCTTTGGGGTACCTTCTAGATCTAAACCACCACTCCATGCTTAATACAAATGCGGGGAGAAAAAAGTCTAATAGGGGAACTTAAATTTTCCAGTAATATTTTTAAAGATGTGAAGCATTTAAAAAGAATTATACAAATATGTCATGCTGTGTGCCACTTAACACATTTTATTATTTTACAGATCAGTACAATTTAGTGCTTCAGCAGTAAAAATCTCTATTAGAATTAAAAGCATACACATCTGCAGACAGAATGTTGACATTAGTCGCCCACAAAATGTGCACAACTGTAACCACAAGTTAGGAAATTACTAAGGGGATCTTTATACAGTATGCAAAGCTTTGACCAGACACAGATGTCTCTGATGCCCTTATAGATTCATGATTTCATAGCTACACATGTTTTGAAGAATTTATTCCTATTCTTTTGGGGAATAGCACTTTTAGTATTTCCCCATTCAACAGCTAGAGATGGCAGTCCCAGGTGAAAATTATTCCAAACAGGACATTAAAAACTTATCCTTGCCCTACTTCTTCATCAATAGCTTGATGCTTATGAAATATTCCTGTATGCAGCTGAGAGGAAATTATTGTGTCTTTCCAAAGATGAGATAAATGGTACTACTTGGTGAGTTATAATTTTAAAAGGAGTGAGAGGGAAAAAAGCTGAAACATCTTGTCTGCAACTCAGTGTGCCCTACATGAGCAATTCAGTGATGAGGGCTGGGCACCTGTACCCTGTGTTGTTGACCTGAACCCATAACGAGGAGGCCCATGTACTTCTGCTGGGACTGTCTTGAAAATTTTAGTAACTTTTGAACAAACGACTCTGCATTTTAATTTTTCAATGGACCCCACAAATACACAGCTTGCACATGTGCACACAAGTGCCCTTTCCAGTGGAAATCATTCAGTGGGATTGTGCTGGGAGCCATTGGAACTGGTTATTGGTCAAGCAGTCAAGCTACCTCAGTATTGCAAAAGACCTCCTGCCGGACAATTACAGTCGTTAGTCGCTAGGCAACATTACCCGCCCATGATACTAACTTTGCAAGTGTATAAAATAAACGCCCCTACTGTTGAAGTCAGTCCTCCTGCTCCACAGGCAAGAGGTGACTCCACCTGACCCCAGCTCTTGTCTCTTGTGTTTATTTTTCTCCTACCCACCGCTGTTTCTCTCTAGGGTGCAACGAGAGACCAACTGAGGTCCACTACAGGATTGTAATTTGAGGTGGTTTGTAGCAGACCAACAATACTGCCAAGAACAGCTAGAAAAGTAAAACACATTGGAATAAAATATATACTAAGGCAAAAATTGCATACATCAGGAAAAGAAAAGCTTGTATAAATACTTTAATACTAAATTTATTGAAATGCCATGAGATGAATACAAGTTGCCTTTGGCCTCTACAGTTAAAAACAGTGCTCAAAGTGGTGGCCATTGGCTTCCAGATATTTATTAGCGCAGGGAACTGCTGAAGGGTGAGTACTTTGGGGGCGGACTCTCTCTATACATGCATTAGGAAGCTACTGGAGCAGACCCAGTTTGCAAGCAGGAAAAAGAGAAGTCTAGAGAAATTCAATATTTTCAGCTAATATTCAATAGCTTTCAGCAAGAAGCTGAAAGTTATTGCAGAAAGCTGCTTCTAAGAGGGGAAAATTATTAGATATTCAAGAGTCTATGCTGAAGTAAGACAGCCTGGATGTCAGGATTGTCATGAAGGTCCGAACCGAGGAAGTCGTGATCCCGGGGAGGAAGACGGTAAAGAGCATGAGATATAGGCATTTGCTCAGTGTCTAGGCTGTGCAGGCCAGAAGCTAGAAGGAACAGCAGCAAGCTGGCAGAGAGCACAGGATGCAGCTGTCACACGGGACTGAAGTGGGGTTCAGCAGCAAGCAAGGGGAAACTCCCAGAACTCTAAGCTAGGGCAGTCACAAAACACAAAAGGAGAAGGGCTGCGATGGGCAAATCCCACCTTGCCGCACTGATGAGCTGGATCTGAGCAGAGTCACGTCATGCATGGTCTGCACAGGTGATGGTGCTGTTCTTGTAATTGAAGTCCTATGGGGTTGGGAGAGTCCTGAGAACTAGTATTTGAAGGGTAAATGGGCGATGGTTTTTGCAAAACTAGTTTTCCAGACACATGCAGAGGAAATACAAAAAAACTACTAAGCCAATCTTCACCAGCAGATCTGTGTAAAACAAAATTAGAACATTTCCTTTGGCAAAAGAAAAGGAATCACTGAAAAACAAAGGAAACAAAACGTAATGAAAAATGCCAGGAACGATAAATATATGGTCAAAACTAAATGACTATTAACCATGCAACAATGATAATGCCTATCATTAGGCATTATTTAGACCTAAAATAAAAACATCAAAACAATTTTATGCAAAGTCTGGACATGCGTGAACCAAGCTGAAACTCAAAGTTTCCAGCATAGTCTGGGAAGTTTCTAATTTATAGAAAATGTTTAAATTATATTTGATTGCAGTAAGTCAATTATTTGAGTTTGAATCCCTGAGGCAATCAGTAAAATAAAATGCAACTATCAGTCTGTGTGAGGAAAATCTGACAAGCAGAGGGAATATAGGTTGGCAAGCACACCCCACTAATAACAACTAGAAAAGTCAGACAACATGTAAACTTTGACATTTAAAAACATTAGAAAGTGAGAATCTCCAAGGACTAGAAAGAGCAAACTCCTGCTGGGGGAAACCCCTCAGAGAGGAGTGGGGTACTGTTCGATGCTTTTCCTTTGCATCCATTTGGAATTCTGGGCTAAGGTTTGGGGCTAGGTCTAAAGGTGTCTGCTGGTAAATTAACCAAGCTGTTGGCAGTTGTAAGGCTCACAATAAAAAGATTGGATTGCAAATGTTTGCAATGCACATCACCATGTATCACAACCATGTACTAATAATGTTTTTTTTTAAATTTGGAGACCTGAATTTTGTGCATATGACTAATTTTCCTTTCTTACCTGAGGTACAAACCTATGACCATTTGAACTTATGGATAAACAGCTAAGCCAAAGGCTCTGTAAATAAGAGTGTAATGTCTCAAAAACTGAAAATGCAGAAGAAACAAAGATTTAACAGCTGGTGGGACCGGAACAACTAAGGATGCCCCAGGCCTTAACTCTAAGGCCTAGCAAGAACTGTGAACATGTATCACTGTCCGACTTGTTTCCTGTTTTCCAATACCCAGAAGATTACAATCTCAGATTAGCCAATCACAGGACAGGTATCTTTTGGAAAGGAAGCAACAGCAGAAAATATAGCTATCTCACAGTGTCTACATGGTAAAATTGGAGAAATGAGAGATCTGTTAAATGATGTGTTTCTACTTCAAAATTTTGGCAAATTCTGGGCCTCTGTGGCTTAAAAGTCTAAAATTAAAAATAAATAAATAAAAAGAATAAAACTCCAAAGCAAAGTAAAAAACATGTTCCCCCTCCCCAAACTAAGGATTAACCCAGGACTGTCCCACTGAGCTATAGCCCCAGCCCATTTTTTAATTTTGAGACAGGGCCTCACCAAATTGCCAGACTGGGTTTAAACTCACAATTCCCCCATCTCAGCCTCCCAAAGTACTAGGATTACGGACACAGGCCACCTCACCCAGCTTCCCACAGTATCTTGATGCTCAGGAAAGAGGACCCAAAAGACCCTCAAGAGAAAGCCTGAGGGTTACAAGGGGGGTCACCTATGTTGACTCTTTGCCAGTCCAGACTTCTCACATCAGCCATGGATAGATGAGGCCCCAGCCCTTTAATCTGCTCTACAGAGGAAAGTTAGTACCTAATTCCACTGCAAGATGACCTCACTCTAGAATGAGGAGGATAATCTAAAGAGCAGAATTCATGAGCTAGTAAACAAAGACTTCAGATGAAACTGACAAAATTAAAAGATATTTTTAAAATATCATAAAACTGATAAATCTTGACCCATTCCATCAAACCTGCAGATGACAGAGGGGTGACCCAGACCACCAGCTGAGTGGTCACCAGGAATGAGCAGTAGCAAGGGTGAACCAACCGTTCTCCACCCAAAAGAACCACACATTTCTTGAGCAAAACTACACAGTTATCTGTTCATCTATCAGAGTCCATATCATAAAAATGTTACAGAGTTCCAAGGTGGTCTAATTCACTAAAATTGCAAACAAAAATCACAGAAGACTCAACAGCAAAAATTGAGGAGCTAATGCTAAAATGTAAAAGAAAACCAACAGGTCAAAGAGAGCCAGAGCAATCTTGAGGAAAAGATCAAAAATGAATGAATGAGTTACAATGCCTGACATTGTACCTAGTGTAGCAAGAGAATAATCCAGGCAAAAGGAAAGCAAAAAGAAAGGAAAAAAAGGGAGAAAAGAAAGTTGAGAGAGAGGATAAGAAGGGGGAATAATAAAAAGACAAAAAGAAAGAATGTGGAAAGATAGGCAAAAGAGAAATTATTTCTTTTCCTTGCCACAGAAGCAGCTAAAAACAGATCCACATATATATGAGCCATAATTACGGCAGCAGTGGTCCTACACCACAACAGGAAAAGTCAGCCTTTTAAATAACTGAGTCTGATTTAATCGGATATCCACATGGGGAGAATATCTTTACTTCTACCGTAACGTGAACTCCCCAAACCAACCAAATAGTACTGAACAGATTAGAACTAGGCACAAAAGATAAAACCAAAACAATTCCAAAGAAATTTTAAGCATCAGTGAAGAAATGTCCACCATCAGTAACCATCAGGAAAATGCAAATCAAAACCAAACTGAAATATCATCATCACACTCAGTTAGAAGGGCAATTATCAAAGAAAAAAAAAAGCATCCAATGCTTATGTAGATGGGGAAAAACATGAACTCATTCACTGTTGGTGGGAATGTAAATTCAAACACCCATTATGGAAAACACTAGGGAGGTTCCTCAGGAAACTGAAAATAGAATAACCACATGATCCAGGGGTCCCACTGCTGTGTATATTTCCAAAGGAAATGAAATCATTATATCAAAAATAAGTGCATACCCATATTTATTGCAGTATTATTCAATAGCCAAATATAGAATTGACCAAATGTCTACTGACTATCATGTGGGTAAAAAATGTGATATGAATACACAATGGAATATTATTTGGCCATTCTAAAAGAAATCCTGTCATTTGCAACAACATAGAGAGAATGGAGGACATTATGTCAAGAGACATAAGCCAGGCCCAGGACAAGCAGCCTGTGTCCTTCTTGGTACAAGTTACTAGTTAATCAAATGGAATACTCCTCAGAGTATAGAGCAGAGGTGGTAGCGGGTAAGAAGGGGAGAGGTGAAGGAGTGCAGGGAGAGGTCAATAATGGTCACCAAACACTTAGCACAAGAGAACCAATGTAGCCCACAGCCATTGAAGGTTTCCAAGACTGACAAATGGCAAGATTTGAGAAAGTGGAAATGGCACCTTCCCTGGCTGGATCATTACATACTGTATACATGCTCAAATTATAACACTGTCCCCATACACAAAGCACACATATTAAGTCAATAAAATGAAATTAAAATGATGCAAAACATTAAAAATTATGTTCATAATTATTAAGAAATTAATTTTTAAACAGAGCATAAAATTTATTAACCACAAGGGTCAAAAATAAAAAGAAAATGATATTCAGATTAAGAATGCTTATCAAAGATTCTACTGAAGAGTAAAAAGACAGGCCACAGTATCTTACAACCCTAAAACTAAAACCCAGACCAAAGTAAAGAATTCCTACAGATTTAAAAGATAAAGTAAGAAAACTTAAGTTTCAGAATAGCTGACAACTTAATTAGGCACTTAATGAAATATGACATTAACTGTCTAATGAACAAATAAAAATGTCCATGTTTAATAGTTTACTTGGAGATTTAAAGTAGAAGTAAAATGTAATACCTCTGTAACATTCTCTGTGTGGCTGAAATAAACGTTTAAAACCAAGTACTAGTTAAGAGATACAATAGTGGGAATTACCCTGCACCGCTAGTAAAAGTGTTAATATAATGACCATAAAACTTTTTGACGATATTTACCAAAGTTAAACATGCCCATTCTTTATGATCCAGCAATTCCACTCTCAAGAACAGACTCACCAAAAATATGTAAACACGTTCCAGAAAACACGCACAAGGATAGTAGCATGCCCCAACAATGTCATACCGGCAATAGCCCCAAGCTGGAAAATTCCACATATTCAGCAGCACTACAATATTAAAGCATATTCACTTAAAGGAGGAGACAGTCGGTTGGGCTCAGTGTTTAAGGGGAGATGGCCAGCTGGTTCCAAGGCAGAACATCACAGCAGAAAGGCCAGTTGAGCATTGGTGCTTAGTTCCTGGGGCCGGGGAAGGAGAGCAGGGGACACCCCAAGAGGGGTGGGGCAAACGGACAGGTGTGGACCCCCAAGTCGCTCCTCCACAGCCCACCGACACACTCAGAAATGTGCTCCACCAAGCATCTCCTTCGAATCTGGAGCCTCAGCTTCTAGAACAAACGGCATCCTCAGGGCTTACTGTAAACATAGCCAGGTCTCACACGAAAAAATGATCTTGCTAGCAGCGAAGAAGGTAATAGGAACAAGTGCAAAGTCCATATTTTGAGATATGACATTTAAATAAACGTAAATGCATTTAAATTGGCCAATTTTTTTTGAAAGACATCCAGATTAGGCTTTAGCAGAGCATGGCTGCTATAAATGTTAGCCAGACCGAAATGACCCCAGAAGCTGAATAATAGCAGAAGCTATAAAAACATTTTAAGTTATTTGAAGAAAAAAGTCAGAATAGCAAAATTTATAATGAACTAAGTAAAATTTAAAAAGCCAATTTTATGTTGATAAATTTAAATATAAAAGTCACAAATCAATATATATA
Source organism: Dinomys branickii (assembly GCA_004027595.1). Classification (NCBI taxonomy): domain Eukaryota; kingdom Metazoa; phylum Chordata; class Mammalia; order Rodentia; family Dinomyidae; genus Dinomys; species Dinomys branickii. Next base: position 81,253 of record PVLD010003872.1, on the reverse strand, counting down.
CAGAAAATCAATGTATTCAAATGTATAAAGGAAGACACTTTTATAATAAAAAAAGTTGGTAGTAGCCCTAGAGCAATGGTAGGAAGTTGAATCTAAATTGAGACCCAAAACTATCAATATAAATGATTTGAAAAAGATAATGAGATAAAATTGTTAACTGTTAATAGAGCTATTTATTCATTTCACAAATAGAAGAAATTACTTTGAAAAATAAATATTATAAGCTTAATATCACACTATCTAAGCATTTAATTTAAAAATCCTTAAAAACACTAAAAATAAAATTATTCCACTATAAAAGCAACAGAAAATAACTAAAGCAAACCTAATTTTTTCATTAAAGATATCATTTTAACCATGTATTTTATATTATAATTTCAATAATATTGAAATGAATATGATTATAACTGACTTCTGGCTTTTCTAGCATTTTCAAGAATTAATCTGGACACATTCATTTGTACTTAAACAGAGCTATTCCAACGATAGGAAGCTTTCCTAAGGAAATAAGTAAAATTATGAATAGAAATATGCACAAATCAAAAGAGAAATGTTCAATAGCAACTAAGAGGAGACAGGAAGAACACTTAAGTGTCCAGAAAGAGGTTGAGGCACGTACAAAGGAACTTCCAATTAATAACGGATACTGAGCACGTCTCTTCGCTTTCTCAGACACCACTCAAGGGAAGAGAATTAATAAAAAATGGCGAAGACTCAGTGAAATGAAGCCAGCCACTGAGAGAGAAGAGTTTTCTGATATTTTCTCAGACAAGGAGCACAGGAGCAGAGGTGGCCTGTGAGGCCAGACGGAGCGGAAGAGAGGAGGCTGTCCTCGGGCAGGTGTGAGCCTCCGCTCCCTAACCGCAGTCTCCATGTCTCACCCACTTTCCTAGAGCAGACGCGAAGTCTCTGGCACCCACATTTTAAAGGAGGAGAGCTGTATCGGGCCTCCCTATCTGAGGGGGATTCAGCTTTTGGCTCCGAAGCAGGAAGGGCCTGGCCGAAGCGTATGGCAGAGGAAGGCTGCTCCCAAGGTGTGGGCCAGAAGAGAGAGGAGGGCGGGGCTGGGCAGAGAAACGCTGTTCCAGGTCCCCTAGTGACCCACCTCTTCCTCCAAGACCCCACCTCCTACATTCAGCTCCGACCTCATCAGAAAGTCAGTCCTGAGCGTAGCGTTCCACGATCTCATTCCCTGCCGAAGTCCCATCTGTGAAGACGTGAGGCTTCGGGGGGGTCCAGATCGAAAGCGCGGCGCACCCTAAATTCAAAGGCATCTTGAGGAAGACGTGGCGTGGGCTCTTCGGAGAAATCAAATTGCTGTCAGGGATATTTGAGAAGAGATCGCACCCACAAAGTAAAAGAAACAGCTAATAGGGAGTAGCGCAATGACGGTTCATAGGCCGCTTTCACAGACGGAGTCCGTCACGCCGGGGAAAGTTGAATTTAAGGAAAGCACTTATGAAAGTACACCAAAAAAGCAAAAAAAAAAAAAAAAAGTCTAACTAGACAAAGCTATTTAAGAGATTAAATCTGCCAAAAATTTCATCTCTCCATCTAAAGGAAGCTCTATAAAGAAAAAATAGCAGAGAAATGAAAGAAAGAGAAGGAAATCATCAAAGGGGAAAAAAAAAAAAGGTTGAATTTTGCCAGAGCTGACAGGAGTCAGTCTCAGACTGAAATGGTTGGTGCAAGGAAGGTCAGAAAGTAAAAAAAAAGTTACCTATAAAACAGAATCGTGAAGCTCATGAATACTAACAAGAGCAGATCTCAGAAACTTTCAGAGAGGGAAGGTGGGAGGTCCGCACAGAGAAAAGAGAGTCAGCTCCGCACCTGATTTCCACCAGCAGTGCTGGGTATTAGAATAGAACGCAGCGTTTTTCTCAAACTGGGGGGGCATTTATCAGCACAAGTGAAAGAAGATAGATTCATTGTAACTTACCATGAAAACTCAGCAAACTTGACTCCCTTAAGAATTTATTTGTGTGGATAATCCAGGAAAAGAAGATGAAGAAGTAGAGGAAGAGCAGACCCGACCCACACCGGAGGAAAGGGAAATCCAGCGCTGCTGCTGGGAAGCAGGCCGAGGCCGAGGCTGCTGCGCACAGACGTCCCGGGCCAAAGGGGAATCAGAGAAGGGATAACCTGGGGCAACGCCAGGAGATGTCAGAGAACCAGGATGTGAAGCCAGAAACGGGGGTGGGTGCCCGTAATCCCAACACATGGGGAGCAGAGCCAGGGAGAATCGCTGTGAGTTTGTTGAAGGCCGGCCTGGGCTTATTTAGTGAGTTCATTCAAAGGGATCCTGGAGTACCTGGTATGACCCTGTCTCAAAAACCAAACCAAAAGAAAAAGGGGAGAAGTACATTGTGAAATAAAACCATCCTAACAGCACCAAAAAAAGCCAAAATTTGAGCAAGACAGGAAATGTGCTGATACTCTAGCAAGAGAAAAGTTTTTTTCTTTTCGGTTGTTGAAGATAACATAAGTCATGTTTCACACATATACATGTTCTTAGTGTCTCTGCATATCATTTAATACCAGTGTGTAGTGTGTAGAAGAGAAAGACATTAAAAGAAAAGCAGAGGGTAAGGACTGAGGAGGTGGCTGACAGAGGCTGGATTAGCATGCAGGGGCCCTGGGTTACATCCACGTACCTCGCTTATTTAAGATGTTTCATTTTTGTAAGCACCTTGCAGGGTTACCAAGGTAAGCGACTTGAGTGCTTGATCTGTGTGAACAAGCCCTAAACCTGATGCAATCAGAAATGGAACATGCAAAGAGTCGAATGGAAGAGAACAAGGTCACCTTCTACAAAGCAGGGAGCCATCCACACTTGGTGAGAAGATTCCCTCACATTTGTATTATTTACAAGCACAGAGTGATCCATTTAGTAAAGAGGAAAGTAGCTCAGTGAAGTAATCCATACTCTAAGTTTCAAAAGGAAATGAATAAAATTACAAGAACCAGCTTAACAGTCTACATGGGGAATTTAATTACAATAAAAGACATACTGCCAAGAATGATGGCAACAGTGTTACGGAACCCGGGGGGAGTATTTTAAGAGGGGATTATTGGTGGTGTGTCTTTTACTATAAGAACATTTTTACATTTGAACATTCACTGCAGTTTTTATTCCACCTCATATTTTTGAGAGGAAAAGGGTGACATTGTGATATAACAGTGGCCACATAATGGGAATGAGGGTGTTGCTGGAATAAGAGATGGAAGCTTTCTAAAAGAAATCTATTATTGATCACCAATAAAAATTAAATTGCATGTCTGTTTAAAATACGCGTAGCTGTCCCTTACCTGCTTCAGACATGTTCTAGCCTTGATCAGGGCCACTGGAGGCATGAATTTATGCATCACAGCTCTCCTGAGAGCTGGGTGTGAAGTTTTCTCCATTCTAGAAACAGGTACTTACCAGAGATGGCCCCAAGGCTCTGTAAACTGTTCATCTGAGTGGCTATGATACTGCTCTGCTCTTCTAGGTTTATAAAAACTAGAAATACAAAATGAGCCAATGGACTGCATGTAAAAGGAAGGAACAACTTGTTTATAACTATTTTGGTTTCATAATAGAAATGCAAATGTATGTGTTACTAGAAATTCAGAGTGGGAGAGGCAGGAAACTGATCTTAGCAAACCAGGCTCCCACGTGAGTTAGGCACAGGTCTCCTTCCCCCTCATCTGAGCTCCCTCTCCAGCCTCACAGCCACACACCCCACAGGAAGGCCCCCACAGGATGGCCGGGGCTGACACTCGCTGGACATCTGCCTGCTCAGCCTCATTGCTCACCAGGCTTGGGTGAAAGCACGGTCAGTTTCACACTGCCACCAGCCCCGCCAGCTCCCATTGGAAGATGTCCCCTTCCCTGGGCAACTGCTTTCCAGCCTCTGTATCAGTCCTGAAGGAGAAGAACCTACAAGCCAGCCTGATGAAATCCAGACATTTGTAGAAGCTTTGTTGTGAGCCTAAATCCTTAACAGGGACTCAAACTGCCAAGACCAAGCAGAGGGAGGGGTTTTGCCGGTAAAGCAGAAAGAAAGATTAAAACAGTGACTCATCCAGCTGGGACAGAGCTGCTCGCCCGCTCATTTTCGGGAAAGATTTATTATCTTTACAATGCGCACTTTTACAAATTTTGTGTAAATTTATCATTTACGTCTTTACATATGTAGCTATCTCTGTGTTTTATCACTCAGCAAATTATAAATAGCAAACCAGTTCTATATTTTGGCACACACAAAAAAATCTGAAGTCTTTTTTTAAATTAAGGCAATGTTAAACAAATGACACTTTCCATCTTTGCCATTAGAAAACTTAATGATTCAATGCACTTTTTGCTCATGACATTTGCCTTTCAAGATTGATAGGTTCTCTTTTTTAAATAAATGTTTTTATAGTGTGAATTAAAATTTCACCATTCTCTTTGAAAACCATGGTTTGCCTAAGAACTGGCTTGAAATTTAGAGTTCCCAAATAGTTTCATTTACCCTTCTTTAGAATAGAACAAGATGTTTGTTGCACCTGCTATCTGTTCGTTATTTGTTGACTGACCCTCCACAAAGTTTATTCACTCAGAGCCTTTTGGCAATATGCCTTTTCTGGTTTCCAGATTTCACGTGATATTTATAACACACTGACTTCAGTATAAAAATTCTTCTGAACATTCCCAAAAGCAAGGAAAAGCAGAGAAAATTCTAAAAAGTTAACAATAATACCATCGACCAAAAGCAGAATAACATTTTGGCAAATTACCCTTTAGAATGCATTTCAGCTTAGTTATAGCTCTATGCTAAATTACCACTGTGTTAATAAATTCTTCTTATGTCATTATTTCTCTAAGCATAAGTTTAATGTGTGAAAAATATGAAACCTTACATACCCCCCACAGTTGAGTTATTATCTTGTCATGCATTTAGGTTCTTTTCAGCTACTTAGTATTCTTATAACTAGATATTCTAATATTATTATTCTTAGGGCATTATACTATTATTATCAGAGACATAGCTAGTTTTGAGAGGGGCTGTCTCATTCATCCTGTTTTCCTTTCTGCAGAGACAGTTTCTCACAGCATCGAAAGTACCTGGCCCTGAACCTACTCTCTCATTCCCTGTAGGAGCTCAGGAGAACAGTGAGAAGTTTCTTCGGGTTGATGATATAGTGCTCAGAAAATGTTGTTTTACTTTGCTTGGTGTTTTTTAACACCAGAAATAAGGTGTAGCTGTGATAGTTAAGTAAAGCCAAGAGGAAGTATGCTCAATGTAAACTAGGCAGACTATAACACTTTATTTACAGTCAGATAGGCTACCCTTAATTCTGAGATAATAGAAGAATGTTCTTGGGGGGTTTGTTTGTGTGTTTTCTGAGGGAAGTGGAGGTCAAGGAAACAAAAACAAATTTTCAGAAGTACAATGAGCTATGTTGGTGTATTTCTCCAAGTCCAATAATGACAGAAAAGATATTCCTTCTGCATAGAATATCTCTGTGAGTATATCCAAGACGTTGGAAATAAGAAATATTTATTCCTTTATATTTTATCTCTAATCATATCTGCTTGAAACATAACATTGACAAAGTCAAAAAGAAATTCAGTATAGTAATTGAATTTTGGAAGTTTAAGACATACCTTTTTCCAGTAGTGGGAAAAATTCCCCTTCTGGACCAGTCTTGATGTCTCAGTTTTGCTTTTTATACGCATTGTCTCATGATTGCACTCTGAGCTTTACAACATGGCCTATTGGCATTGTTTGTCTGAATCCCCAATTCCCATGAGAAATTTGGGCTTATCTTTTTCTAACCTTAAATTATTCATGGATGCCTCTCACCACGTGGGCCCTGGCCTGTCTTTCATGTGTGCTTCTACCTTGTGACAGTTAGATGACACCATCACCTGCACTTGAGACTCTGATGCATGGAACCAGCAGAATCTCATTTCCAAATGCATATTTTCACTTCTACAAACCAAACATGGTCAAGTAACTGATTCTGTACTGCACCCATCTGTCTAAGAGTTGGCTACCTTGTACCTCTACTAAACAGAAAAAAAAAAAAAGAAAATGGGCTCAAAGTCTATAATTTTCAGTTCAAAATGTGAATTGAAACCTAGAGATGCTCTAAAGCTCTGTTAAAATATTTTTTCTCTTAGAAACAGATTGGGGTTGGACAAAGCCATATGAGAATATTGACCCTATTGGTTTTTGAAGTTACCAGTTTTTGGCACAATAAGACAAATGTTCAGCATGAGCAACTTTGGGGATCAGGGTATAGAGGACTAGGGTGACTTAGGTTCTCCTAATCTGGTCTTTCTTGTTTGATCTTTTTCCTGCTTTACTTGAACTCTCTGAACTGACCTTACTTTATGAAGTTATCTGTTAGGGGAAGGCCAGTTCTCCCCTGTTGATAATTCCATTTCTTATTATCTACAGATCTGTAACCCCTGAAAAATCTATATAAAGCTTTGAATATAAATGGTTGCTCCCAGAGAAATGCCAAATTTGGTGATTTATATTGACAAGCATATGAACATTGTGTAGAAATAGATGGCATGGATAGTAGATCAGGGAGAGAAGAACATACTCCTGGACTGTTATATTTGTTGGCATGATCTTGCTACTTGAGATTCCAAGTTAAACATGCTACTTGGCAACTGTTGTAGTTTCTTTCTTGTTGCTGGGGCAAAATACCCTGAATATAAGAAGCCCTTCTGGACTTTGTTGCGATATGGAGGAGTCCACATTTGTAATCCCATGGAATAGTTATTGGAATTCAAAAAAGCAATTCCAGTCTACCACTTCCAATACAGCCCACCCCAAAAACAAAGAGATAAACACATATCTTTATTGGCTGGGAACAAAGGGAGTTCTAAACGCACTTAGAACAAAGCCAACCAGAAAAAAGGCCTAGACCCATGGCACAACCCAGATTTTATTAATTTGTGAAAAGGGGAGATGCTTAGGGATGAGCGACTGTGATAATGGCAGGAAAGTATGCGAACACTGTGAGCTAGACTAGGTAGGACATGAGGTGCAATATGCAGAGAGGTATACAGAAAGAGTAATCTGCCTAGCACAGCTTGAGGAACTATCCTGTGTGTTGGACCTGGGTTCGGCCCTGGGTTAAGGCCTTTGTTCCAGTTAGCCATCTTACCAGCTGGATTTAGCAATGCCTTGACTTCCCACAACTATGAATATACCTTAGTGTCTTTATTCTTGCCATGCATTGCACTGGAAGTGGCAGACTGGAATTAATTTAGAATTCCAATAACTTTTTCATGGGATTACAAATGTGGATTTTTTTGGACCATGGCAAGGTCTAGAGTAATTTTCATTTTGTGTAGTTGATTAACTGAAATTTTAACACACTGGTGACTTTCTCTAAATGAAATTCAGATGTGTATATGTCTTAAGTACATTTTGGTATCCAAAATACTGGAGGGACGAGAACATTAATTTTTTTTTCATGCATTCTCCTCATTCACACATTGCACATAATGACAAGATGGTTTGGCAATACAGTTCCTTTATGATGGTCTTACCATGCTGGTAAAGAAACTCCCAATATCTTTTAAAAGGGCATTTGATATAGTGAGCTTTGAAAGGGCTGGTAGAGAAACCTTCCCACTTCACTTCAGTAGCCATGGAGGAGTAGATGGCAGAGATATGTCAAAGTGTGCTGGGTCTGATTAATGTAAAATATCAGCAGAACAGTAAAAATTATCTCAGCACTGAAAGAAGCAGAGGCAGAAGAATTACATGTACAAGCCCTTCCATGGCAACTTAGACTGTTTCAAAACAAAACATAAATACATAAATAAAAAGGGCATGGGATAGAGCTCAGTGTTAGAACCCACCTGGGGTTGATCCTCAAAGCTGAAAAAAAAAATGATAACTTCTGCAGAACCATCTAATAAGGTTTCATTGATCACCTGGTTTAGAACTATTAATGATTCGATCAGGAAAACAGAAATCATTGAGAGTACATATATATGCTTTATATTTACAGTAGAGAGATTTAATGAAGGGAATTTGTTATACAGAGGACAGAATTTCTTAGACCCAATCAGGTGAGTTAAACCAGAAGTTATCAATAGCAAGTACGAAGAGTTAACTACTATTTACCAGAGTCTACCCCCCAAAGGATTTAAGGGCATATCTTTTTCTTGCAGGCATTGTTTCTCCACTGTTAGACTAAACAGGTAAGATTTATGAAAAACAGGCAAAATCTACACACTTCACGTGCGCAATAATATTACTGTAGACAGTCCCTGGATATCCTGCCTCCATTAAGCCAGCAGCAACACTCACATATGCATGCTAGACTGGGGGCTACCCATGGTCAGAGCCAGGAAAGTAATTTGCCATCATCGTCACCTTCATCGATCTCATCTTTGAAGGCATAACACACAAGAGTATCACCATCATACTTAAGTACACAGGTGATTTTTCCCATAGTCCTAATAAAGTTTCCAGTTTGGCTGATGTAGAAGATTGGATATTGGAAACTGACAGCAGAGTAAGATTAACAAAATAGAGGTGGTATATATACAACCATGCTCATAGCAGTGCAATCTATAAAAGCTAGATTATGGAAGCAACCCAAGTGTCATCAACTGAAGGATGGATAAAAATATGTAATATTTTTATATAATGGAATATTACTCAGCTGTAAATATAAGTGCAAGGGTTTTTTTTAGTTTATTTTAAAAATAAGAAAACATATTAACAAACAGACATCCTTTTACAAAATAGCATAAGAACAACACAGAGTCACAGAAAAAGTGGTAGGAAATTAACAACGGTTGTTGTATTATGTATTGATATCTTCAAAGTGGTTTCTCAGGAACATAAACAGAGACATACAATAATGATCAAACAAGTAATCATTAACGGTTCCTTTCACTAAAGCAATAGAAGACAATAGTACAACTGTTAGCTATCCTGTATAAATATATATATATATATATATATAATTTTCCCTTCTTTTCCTTCTCCTTTTCCACACACCTGTTGCCCCTTACTTTTGAGCATTTTCCTTTCATTTCACAATGTCTATCATACCTCCTAGTTTTTACTCACTCTTTCAGGTTCTTACACTAGTGAGACAATAAGTTGCTTAAACATGCAGGTCTGATTTATTTCACTTATGAGTATGGTCTCTAGTGACCATTTACCTATAAAAACCTCGAGTTTATCTTTCTTTATAGCTGAGTAATATTCCATTATATAAAAGTACCACAGTTTTTTTATTCATTCCTCAGTGGATGGACATTTGGGCTTCTTCCACAATGTAGCTATTACAAATTGTCCCACTATGAACATGGGTGCACATATATCACTGGGATAGGATGTTTTCAGATCTTCTGGGAAAATACCCAGAAGGGGAATAACTGGGTTGAATGGGATCTCTAGACCCTGTTTGCTGAGGAATCTCCAAACTGATTTCCAAAATGGTTTCACCAGTCTAAATTCCCCACCAGGACTGGAGAAGAGTTCCTGTTTCTCCACAGCTTCCCCAGCATTTGTTATTGTTTGATTTCTTAATGATAGCTATTCTTAATGGGGTAAGGTAAAATCTCAATGTTGTTTTAATTTGCATTTCTCAAATGACTAATGATGTTGAACATTGTTGCATGCATTTATTTGCCATTTCTATTTCTTTACCTGTGAAGTATGTATTCATCTCAGCTGCCCATTTTTGGATTGGTCTTTGAATTTGGAGGGGCTCATGTTTTTTAATTCTTTATATGTTCTAGATAGAAAGCCTCTGTCCAAGGGACAATCAGCTAAACTTTTTTCCCAATTTCTGGGTCTTCTTTTTACTCTGCTGGTGATTTCTTTAGATTTGCAAAACTTTTCAGTAGGGTGAGATCCCAGTTGTTGATTCTTTGAAGTATTTAATGGGCAGTTTGGTTTCTGTTCATGAAATCTCTGCCTAACTCTATGTCTTCAAGGTTTTTACACACTTTCTCTTCCAATAGATTTAGTGTTTCTGTTTTAATATTGAGATCTGTGATCCATTTTGACTTGAATTTGGTGCATGGTGATGGACTTAGCTCTATTTTCAGTCTTTGGCAGGTGGCAAACTAGTTTTCCAGCACCATTTATCAAAGAGGCTATAGTTCTTCCAGTGAGATTGTTTGGCCTCTTTATCAAAGATTGGGTGGCTGAGTGTGTTTGAGGTTGTGTCTATGTCTTTAGTTCATTCCATTGATCTTCTGGTCTGCTTTTTAGCCAGCACCATGATGATTTTATTATACTAGCTTTGTAGTATAATTTCAGGTCAGGGATTGTAATTCCAACTGAATTGTCCTTGTTGCCCAGGGTTGCTTTTGCTACTCTGGGTTTCCTCTGGTTCCAGATGAATTTAAGGCATGTTTTCTCTAGATCTGCGATGTATGCTAATGGTAATTTAATGGGAATTGCATTGAATCTGTACATCAATTTTGGTAGTATGACCATTTTCTCAATGTTGGTTCTTCCTATCCATGAGCAAGGAATATTTTTCCATTTATTGAAATACTCAATCTCTTTTTTCAGAGTAGTGTAGTTTTCATTGAATAAATCTTTTACATCCTTTGTTAGATTGATTCTTAAATATTTCAATTTCTTGGATGCTATTGTAAAACGTATGGTTTCCTTAACTTCTCTCTCAGTCCGTTTGTTGTTTGTGTATAGGAATGCTATTGAACTTTGGGTTTTGACTTTGTATCCAGCTACTCTGCTGAATTTGTCAATTAATGCAAGGAGTCTTGTGAAGTTTTTGTGGTCTTCCATGTAAAGTATCATGTCATCTGCAAATAGTGATAGTTTTACTCTTCCTTTCCTATCCTTATTCCTTTTATTTCTCTCCCTTGTCTAATTGCTCTGGCTAGTGTGTCCAGAACTATGTTGAATAGGAGTGGTAACAGTGGACATTCTTATCTTGTTCCTGACTTTAAAGCGAGAGCTTTCAGTTTTTGTGCATTTAATATGATGCTGGCTGTTGGTTTGTCTTAGATGGCTTTGATCAGATTGCGGTAAAGACAATCTATTCCTATTTTCTGTAGTGTTTTTATCAGCAATGCATGTTGGACTTTGACAAAAGCTTTTTCTGCATCTATTGAGATTATCCTATGGTTTTTGTCTTTGGGTTTATTTATATGGTGTATAACATTAGTTGATTTGTGAATATTGAACCATCCCTGCATTCCTGGAATTAATCCGGCTTGGTTGTGGTGTATGATTTTTTTGGTGATTTCCTGCATTCTATTTGCTAGTATTTTATTGAGTATTTTTGCATCTATATTCATTAGGGAGATTGGCATGTAGTTCTCTTTCTTGGTTGGATCTTTCTCTGGTTTTGTTATCAGTATAATACTTGCCTCCAAAAATAAGTTAAGGAGAAATGCTTCCTTTTCAATTTCATTGAAGAGGTTTCAGAAGTGTTGATTTGAGATTTTCTATTAATTTCTTGTAAAATTCTGCTGTGAACACATCATGGCCCGGGCTTTCCTTTCTCGGTAAGTTTTTCCATCACATTTTCAATCTCATTAATTGATATTGGGTTGGTGAGGATTTTTCATCTTCTTGACTCAACCTTTGTAATTCATACATATCTAGAGATCTGTCCATTTCTTCTGAGTTTTCCATCCTATGGGAGTAAAGATTTTCAAAGTAGACATTAATGATCTTCTGAATTTCTGTAGAATCTTTAGTAATTTCATCCTTTTAATTCCTTATTGCATGAATTTGAGTTCTTTCCTTTCTTGTTTTGATAAGGGTGACCAGCGGTTTATGAATTTTATTTATTCTTTCAAAGAACCACCTCTTTGATTCATTTATTTTTTGTAGGGTTTTCTTCATTTCAATTGCATTAATTTTTACCCTAATACTTATAATCTCCTCCCTGCTTTGGGTTTGGGCTTGAGTTCTTCTTTTTCTAAAACTTTGAGGTGCAGCATTCAGCTATTTATTTGTTCTCTTTCTGTTTTCCTTATGTGTGAACTTTCACCACTACAAATTTCCTTCTGAGGACTGCTTTCATTGCATCTCAAAGATTCTAGTAAGATGTATATATATTTTTGTATGTTTGTAGGTATTTTTAATTTCTTCTGTGACCCATTGGTTGTTCAGGAGATTGTTGTTTAATTTACAAGTATTTATGGAGCTTTTGGAGTGCCTTTTGTTACTAACTTCTAATTTCATTACACTGTGGTCATATAATATGCATGGGATAATTTCAATTTTTTTGCATTTAGGTAGTTATGCTCTATGGGCTAGAATGTGGTCTCTCTTAGAGAAAGTCTCATGTGCAGCTCAGAAAAATGTGTATTCTGATGTTGTGGGATGGAACACTGTATACATCTATTAAGTCCATTTGTTCGCAGCTTTGGTTCAGATCTGTTATTTCTTTGCTGATTTTTTGTCCCAGTTGACCTGTCTCTTTGTGTCAAAGGGCTGTTGAGGTCCCCTATTACAATAGTGTTATTAATGTATGGGTTTCCATGTCTGTTTAGATTTGTCTTATGTAGTTTGGTGCTCCGATATTTGGTGTATGCATGCTTAAGACTGTTATCACTTCGTATTGCAGTTTTCCCCTAATAAGTATGTAGTGACCTTCTTTATCTCTTTCAATTGTTCTTGGTTTGAAGTTTACATCGTCTCCAAACATAATAACTACTCCTGCTTTTTTCTGGGTTCCTGTTGCACAGAGGATTGTTTTCCATCCTTTGACTTTCAGTCTATGGATTTTCTTTTCAGTAAAATGTGTTTGCTGTATAAGCATATTGTGGGATTTTGTTTCCTAATCTACTCTGCCATTCTGTTTCTTTTGACTGGTAAATTGCGACCATTTACATTTATGGTTATAACCACTACATGTTGGCTTATCATTGTCATGTTATTTACTTGCTTTTGGTCTCTTACTTTTCCTACCTATTTACTTGCTTGCTCTTCTTGAGGGCTCCTTTCTATTGTTGTTCTTAAAATTTTGGTCATTTTCTTCTCTGTCTAGAATGTCTTTTAGTGCTTTTCGTAAGGATGGTTTGGCACTCATGAAGTTCTTCAGCTGCTTTTTGTCATGGAGATATTTTATTTCTCCATTAAACTTGAAGGATAGTTTGGCAAGATACAACAATCTTGGTTGGAAGTTGTTTTGTCTTAGGAACTGTAATACTTCGCTCCAAGCTCTTTTCAATTGGATGGTTTGTGTTGAGAAGTCTGTTGTGATTCTGATGGGCTTCCCTGTATAAGTGATCTGTTTCTTTTCTCAGGCAGTTTTTAATACTCTGTTCTTTTGCTGGAGATCTGGGATCTTGGCTATTATATGTCTGGGTGTAGTTTTATTATGGTTATGACTAGTAGGAGTTCTAGCTGCCTCATTTACTGTATCCCAGGTTCTGTTTCCATGCTTGGAAAATTTTCTGCTCTTATTTTTGCAAATATTCTTTTTATGCCATTTGTGTCACCTCGTGCTCTTTCATTGACTCCTATTACTCTGACATTTCTCTTTGCCTTGTCTTGCAGCTGTTGGATTGATTTTTCCTGGATCCTTATTGATTTTAAGAGGTCCCTCCTTTCACAATTGCTAGCTGCCATGCTGTCTTTAAGATCTGAAATTCTATCTTTGGCTTCATTCAAGCGGTTTTGCAAACTTTCAGTGGAGTTTTGATTTCATGGAAATCCCTTTGAGTCTGTTTCATGCATTGTAATTCATTTCTATATTGCTCATGCAACATTTCCATCTGTTGCCTATGTTCATCTACGTTTTTATTTGTTTCTTCTCTAGATATGCAGAGCATTTCTCTCATTACTATTGTCATTTCATGTTTTGCCTGAGAGATTATGTCTGGTCTGATCTCTTCTATGGCCTGAAGTAGTTGTTTCTTTACTTCCATTTCAATCATTTCAGCAGTTTCAGGTGTGTGCTTACCAAGCTCTCCTATATCAGTGTCTCCTGGACTTGTTCTGAGTGGGGTGGAGTTCTGAGATTGCATTTTAGCCTTCGCTGTTTCATGTTTGATGCCGGAGGCAGAATGCTCAGTCTCCCTCTTCTCTGGCAGTTCAGTAAAGGTTATGAGTGGCCCTAGTTTTCCTGGTGGTCAGGCCTGCCCTTCATTGTCCACTGAGATGTGCTGCTGAGCATGTGGTCTTCCAGTAGATGGTGAAGTGTATCTAGTTCTCCCAGGTCTCAGACAAGAACTGTGATGTCAGGGGATGGCAAATGGTCTGATCCAGTGACTCCTCACAGTTCAGGGCACATGTATGACCCAGAATCTGGTTGCACCGGTGACAGAATTCCAGACCAGCAGTCCTGTGACCCCAGGCAATTCAGGACACAGGCAAAACTGAGACACAAAATCCAGAGTCAACAGTTTGTGCACCACCTGATTCTGTGTCTCCAGTCAGTTCAAGCTGCACATAGGAGCCAGATACAGACCGCACCAACAGGAATCATGGACCGCTTGCATGTGCCACCCCCAGGAGGTCAGGGCACAAGTGAAGCCCAGACTCAAACCACGGTGCCAGCAGCTCCTGGGGCACATGTTCCCTTACCTCACTCAGCACTATGCACGTGCAGGGAGGGCCCATATGTGAACCCCAGTGAAAGCAGGTCACAGGCCTTCTGTGCAAGTATCTCCTGTCTGCCCCAGGCTCACAAAGGGCAGAGACTCAGACTGTAATGGCAGCAGAGTTGTGGGTTGTGCACTCTGTCCCCCTGGAAGTACATGGGAAATACCTGGTTCTCTCGGCAGCATTTAGCCGGGAACTGTACTGGGTCATGGTCCACCTGATTCTGCTTCTCCAGTCAGTTCAGGCTGCACACAGGAGTCAGGTACAGGCCACACCAACCATGATCACATACTGCCTCTGTGTGCGACCTCCAGGAGGTCAGGGCACAAGTGAAGCCCAGACCCGAAGGGCATTGCCAGCAGCTCATGGATTGCCTGTCCAGTACCTCCATCAGTGCTGGACATGTGCAGGGAGGGCCCACATGTGAATCCTGATGAAAGCAGTTCACAGGCCTTCTGAGTGAGGATCTCCTGTCTGCCCAGGGTTTTATAGGTAAATGGATGCAACTAGAGACCATACTCATAAGTGAAATAAACCGGACCTGTACATGTAAATACCATATTGTCTCACTAGTGTAACAACCTGAAAGAGTACATATAATCTAAATGGTACAATAGATACTGTGAAAGGGAAAGAAACTGCTCAAAAGGAGAGAATAACTTGGACAAGGGAAAAGAGAAAAGAAGGGAACAAAATATATAGATAGCTAAGATAATTGTATTACTAATTTCTGTTGCCTTAGGGAAAGGAACAGTTAATGTTTAATTGCTTGATCAATCTTACATGACTATATTTCTTTAACTGAGTAACCAATTTGAAGATAACAATATGGAATACAGCAACCATTGTTAATTTCTTATCACCTTGTCTGAAATTATGTATTGCTTTTATTGTTTTGGTGTTGTTTTGTTCATGTCTGTTTGTTTGTTAATATGTTTTGGTTCTTTTATCTTTAAAATAAAAACAAAGATAATAAATCTAGATATAGGCTACTGGAACCTGCTATGCATCTAGGCAGATTATTTTTGTCTATCTCAAATAGATGCAAAGTAACTAAAATTATTCACCTATTATTCAAAAGAATATCTTCACTAGTGAGATATCTCCTATCTCCAGCTTTGGAGGTATAATTCTACTTATCTGTTATCACTATTTTGTCCTCAACAATGCTAGCTATCTCCCTCGCACAAATAACCTAACATGAACATATTATAAGAATGGCACCATTTCAATATACTCTGGAAAGAGGTAGATGCTACCTTAGAGATCCAGAAAGACTCATGACAACATTGAAGACTTTCTACCTCACTAAGTCTAACAGTCCAATAATATGGCATGTCTGGTCTTACAACCTCCAAACAGAAGGAAGCTATGTTAAAAGTAGCCCTTTTGTGGGCTCTTTTGTGGCCAACCTACAACACAGTTGGATTTGTATTCTAATTCACCTACAGGTATCAAGAAAGATTTTGGCTAGGAGTGGGACTCACAGAAAGAAAAAGTTCTGATTGTAGAGGCTTGTAATGTAAGTATATCTGTAATTTTTTCAGGGATCCGTTATTCCAGGTAGCTAGGATAGAAAGAATTTCTGCATGGAGCCAGTGACAAGTCCCCAGAGAAGAAATATAGTAAAAGTCACTTCGTTGTGGAGTAAAAGCTCTTGCACAAACTTATTCTCCTTCTAAGGAACAGTTTGACACTTGGGTACTGATGAGAAGAGTGACTGATTTTAAACTAAGGGTAACTCATCATGATCTAAGCATCAAATGATCAAGTTACTTATACAGCTGCCTTCCATTATGATGTCGGAAAGGTGCACATGGCCTTGCCTGCTCAGTTCCCAGGGCACAATTTAATGAGCAGGCTCCTCGTATTTCAATAAGCCTGCTTATGACATATTCCCACCGTACTTTCTTATAGTGCAATGATTCACCTTATCAGTGGGTGACTGAAAAGGAAAGAAGTCTGGATTAAATATGGCCTTCCTATTACATGTCCCATTTCTGGAAGTAGATTTCTATAGTGTCCTGTCCCTATTCTGAAGAAAAGTGGAATCCCTCAAGTGGGTGGAATTTTGTTTACCAATCATCTAGGAAAAAAAAAAAAAATATATATATATGCATATATATAAATCTACCAATTTATGTGGAAGACCTTATAGTTTGGCCTCCTAGTCAAAGATTTAGAAGAATATGACCATATTTATTGACATGCAGGTCAGTGAAGGGCCATAGGAGAGCTGGATGAGGTTATAACATTCACATGCTATGTGTACACACAGTCCAGAGCTTACAGTTCCTGCAAGTGAAGTGTTTCACCCTAGTAACTCAGTCTCAGGTAAATGTCAACCATGAGATAAGCAATTATTTATTTTATGGTTGGTTGGTATTTATCTGGGTCAAGTCATCTGTCATCGGTAGACACTGAAATGGTATTTTAAGTCATGTTATCTGGTTACTCGAACTATTTTTCATCTTATCTAAATGTCCTCTCCTCCTCTTGTGGGTTGAATTGCATCCTCAAAACAGGATTAAGTTGAAACTCTATCTCCCTAATTCCTACTATTAGAACTTTGCATGTAGCTAAGCTCTTTGCAGATGTAATTAAGATATAATGTAGATGAGGTCGTGCATAATTCAATATGAGAAGTAGAGATGCAGTCACCCAGGGAGGATGGAGGCGGGGACTGGAGTGACCTGTCTGCCCGGCAAGGATGCCAGGGATTGTGAGCGGTCACAAAACACACTGCTAGAAGACACAAGGAAAAGACTGCTTCCTCAGTCTTCAGAGGGATCATGGTCCTAACACTTTGATTGCACTCTTAAGACCTCCACAAATAGGAGAAGGTAAATTTCTCTTTCTTCAAGCTGTCCAGCTTGAAGCACTTCTTCAAAACTGATCTGACAACACCACCTCCTGACTCCTCTTTGTGAAAACATCAATACTTCAATCCATTCTTCCAAATAGTTCCATGAATATACCTGTAGGTCAGTGTCTTTCGGAGTTTCTTAAGGTTACTTGCAAAAACGTCTGCATTAGCATTCCTGAGATGCTTACATGACTGCAGATTCCTGGCCCTCACTGGTCTCCCACCTACTGAATCCAATTCTAAGGGGTGTGGAATCTTCATTTTAAAACTAATACATAGTATGCAATGGAACTTCATTAAGAACTCTACAGGGGCTTGGTCTTCACCACAAACCAGTATATAGGTTACTAACTAATTTAAGTTTCATTTTACAGAGGGGACACTGAGCTCTAAAAGCTAAACTATTTTGCCAAAGACACTTAGCCAGAAAGTGAAGGTGGAAGAATTCAATTCAAGGTAGGGTTATCTTAGGTCCAGAGACTACATGCTTAGCCACTGTGGTATACTGCATGTTTCTACCATGGGGTCTACATTCTTAAGGACTCTAATTTAAAGTCCAGTAGTCTGTTACTTTTCCTTTCACAACAAATATACTTGTGTGCCTTATAACAGTGTTTCACACAGTCCTCTACAGAACATATATACCATAGAAACATGGTTTTTATACATACTACACTCAATGATGAAGTCAACTATTCTCAAGTTTCTAAGCAACACGATTGTAATCTCAACAATCATAAATCACATTTTGTCTAAATCAGCTTTGATACTTTCTTCCTTTCTTGCATAACAATTTATTCTTTTTTCACATCTTTGAAGCTCTTTAACTCATTGCAACTTTGTTTCACTAACAACCTCTATTTTTAAGCTTGATTACTGAAGTTATTGGTGAATTACCTGCAATATACAGTGATAATTTTATGTGAAATTCCTAACAGATCTTTCTACACACTCTCCCTTTCTTCCCACTTTCTTCTTTACATTTCCTCCTGCCCTGACTTCCCCAGCCCCACACAATGCTGATGTCATGCTTTCTCTTCGATAACTTCCTTTCTGGATTCCATTTCCGTTTCCACTGTGTAAAGATTGCCCTTAATAGCAATCCTTTATTATTTTGTGCAAATGCTTCCCAAATAGAGAATGCTTTTCCTGTGGCATCTTCCTATGATAAGGTCAGGAAGATCTGTGCACCATATACTTATCAGTGTGTCTGTCAAACACTCCAAGAATGCTGTGGTAAAGAAAAAACTATTGACGTTGTTTAACCAAATGTTTCCTAAACTTTCTGACTGTGACATCTTTGTGTGTTTATTAGTACACATGCATAAATTCCACAGCACTTTGGCAAACAATGTCCTACACTTCCTGTTTTTTGTTTCAGTCCATTCCCATATTCCCAACATTTCCTTTAGTCTTTGATTTTTAATTTTTGGCCCAAGTTTTTTCTTGTAAGTTCCAAACTTGCAATTTAATTGCCAGTTGATTTTCTTTGACTATATTTACACTTAGAATTAGACATAGTTTTCAACAAGCTTTGTATCTTCCCAAACAAACCTGTTTCTTTTAAGGCCTTGACCATCCAGGCTAATGATGGCAATATCAAACTAGGCATCAGGAAAGCTAAGAATAGTTCTTAACTTTTCCTTCTGAATAAATCACTAACTCCAACTACTTCCACTTGGAATTATCTTTCCACTCTGTCATTTCTGGCTTGTATCACTGTTGCTGATGTTTTAATTCAGTCATTCATGACATAACTATATGATCAGAGTAGTTTTGTCAGCTTTTGTGTTTGTCATTCTTTTTGAGATGGAGTCACTGTGCAGCCCAAGTGGGTCTCAGAATTGTAGGCTAATCTCCTCCTACCCCAGCTTTCTATGTGCCATGGGTGGCCCAGGGCATGCATCACCATTCTCTGCTTGATGGGGTGGTTCCTACTGGTCCTTCTGATTTTTCTTCCAAATAGTTCCCAAAAGACATCCATCTAGAATGAAAATGTTCAAAAGCATTTGCCTAAATTCTGTAAACTGAGGAGGGAAATACAAAAATCACCGAACGGGACAATATGCTCAGTTATCTATCACTGTCCTTTATAAAACCCACACAGACCCTGTCACATCCCTTCCGAGGTGCACACTGTCACACAGTTCTACCTGCACTCATTCCATCCCATCTCCTGAGACCACTCTTTGCTTATTCCTTGTCAACTTAATTCATGCTTCAAGGTTGAATCAAAATATTTTCATCTGTGTGAAGTATTACCTGATTAAAAGAAAGTTAACTTTTATTCCCTTCTTTAAATTGTGACAGTACCACGCAACTCTCCCTATTGTAGTGCTTAGCACTATAACTGTAACTGCCAATAAAACCTTGGATGCAGAATTGTAAAAACAAATATATCATACAGGGATTGACATTAACAAGTAAAAAACAAATCTTCAGAGTTAAAAAAGTACATGATCAAAACCTTTTTGGAAATAGCTAGACATCTACCATATAGAAAAACTTATTGGATGATACTGAAGGTCATAAAATTTGGCATTAATCTAGGTGGTTAGGAGTAGTTCATTTTAATCTTTGTGAGAAGGAAGTAGTTGGTGGAATTTTTAAAAAATAATTTTTCTTTCCTTTTTGTATTAGAGCTAGTATATATAATTGAAATTATGACTCCAAAATTATCACATCTAAAGTCTCAGTAAGTTAAAAGTTCCTGAGTTGTATTCCTTTATTGAAAAATCAATATGAAAGCAATCATATATATAGCATGTAGAACTTAATAAATATTTAGAGAAGTTAGACATAATGTTTAGTTCTTGTTAAATCTTTCTTCAGCTCTTCTTGATATGGACATGGCTAGCTGCATCTATTGAACACAGAACACAAAAGTTGTTTTTCCTATCTACTGGCTTTCTTTATAAAAGTTGTAAGTCTAAGAAAAGAACAAATACACTAGTTTCAATTTATCCCCTTGGTGATTTATTCAAGGTTACAAATCTCTTTTTGTTTTCTTTCACTTCCAAAAAGCCATAGAAGAATATTTGTCATGTTTGTGCATGTCATGTCTTTTGTAAAGGGGAAAACAAATAGTTAATGATTTGGAAGTTACAGCCAGTTTCCTGAAGGATTAAGCCACTGTTGAAACCACGCTGTGTGGGAAGATGGCATGATAACTCTTTAACAAATCTGGCACATATTCCTGGGTCTTGAAGATTTTTTCTTCCACCTGCTTCTTTAGTTTTTGTTTCAGCAGGTGTGCGTGGCTTGTGCTTGAGTAAAAGCAAAATGGCTTACAGAAGCCCTTCCGATTAGACACTGAATCTGTCATTTAAATCACCCTTATACTATGAATTTGACTATTGATCAAAACATTCAGTGACAGAACATCTCCATACATTTTGTATGCAAAGTTATCCCAATAAGAACAAAGAAGCTTAAATAAGATTTTAGTTTCACTGTATGCTGTAAGAACTTCAGATAAATTCAGGCAATTTTGGAGATTTTAAGATTATATTCAGGTATGTAGTATGTGCTTTGTGTAATGGGCCTTCACATGATAGATTTTTATATTCTGTTGCCTATTTTTATATTGTAGCTACATATGGTACATGTATGCAAGTATATATGTACACATGCATACATGTATTTATGCATGTGTACAATACACATAGCAGTACTGAGTTTGTGTTTTTTAAAAATGTTTATCTTACCTAAATCATGATTCTATTGTGTTTTTTGTTCATAATAAACATTATACCCATATATGAGTACACATATACTCTGAGAATTTTCAAGTAATTTGTATTAGAATTGAGCTTAGACTTTTTGTTACTTCAGAATAAAATTATTTTATCTTTTTAGGATATTATTCTTAAAACACTTAAGTACCACATTTTTAAAAATCAGGAGATAAAAACAAAGTGTACCTTCATGACTCATAAATTTTTATTTTCCTTTAATATTTCTTAAAAATACTTTTGTGCATGAGGTATTTTATAATCTTTTCTTTTTCATTATTTTAGTTCCTTAGCATCTATGTAGAGTATACAATGTTTACCTTCCTTGCATGGAGCTGGCACATACACTTACCAATCACAATTCCTTTGTTTTATCCTTTATCCTGTTCCTCCCCCCTTTCCCTCCAACCTTCATCCCCTTCTCCTCTAAAATGATCTACCTTCCCACACCCTATTACCCATTTTTTACTTTGCTCTTTATTTTTGCTCTGAGTTTCTCATATAAGGGAATCAATGTGATATTTAAACTTGTGTGTCTGCTTCATTTCACTTAACATTATGGTTTCAAAGTGCATCCATTTTCCTACTAATGACCCAAATCTATCCTTCTTTTTGGCAGAAAAGATTCCCAGTGCTACTCACAATAGGCACGATAGAGAATCAACCCAATTGTCTATCAACAAAATAGGCATGATATAAACTGATTAAAGAATATATGGTTATTTACCCAGAATGGAATACTATTTGGCAATAGAAAAGAAAGAAGTCCTGTCATTTACCACATACGGATGGACTTGGAGATAATAATTTCAGGAAAAATAAGCCAGGGACAACAAGACAAAATCCACACGATTTCACTAACATTTATAATCTAAAAAGTCTGAGGTTGAAATCCTAGATCTTAAGATGGTTTAAGAAGTGTCCCAACTTCCACCCCCAACTTCAAGACAGATGATAGGTGATAGATAGATAGATAAAAGCCAAACTCGTAGAAGTAGAGTGAACTAGTGAATAACGGAGGTCTGAAGGGGAAGGCAAATGAAGATGGGGAAAGACTGGCTAATGGTTACTAACAGTTAATGGAGTTAACTATCATTACCCCAAAGGGTAATAATGGTTTACATTAGTGTACTGTACAATCAAAGTAGCTACAGAAGAAGAGTTTTGGATGCCCTCCTCACAAATATATGATGAATGTTTAAGAGGATGGATAACCTAAGTATTCTAAATTGATCATTGCAGAATGCTCACATGCACCAAAAAATTACATTGTAAAATGCAAAAATCATACTGTAAAAATCACACCCTAAATATATACTACTATCTGGCAAGGAATTATTAATATTTTAAAAGTTCAAAATTTTAAATGTGTGAAAAATTTTTAAACATCATATATATATATATAAAATAACATACTTTGTACAAGAGTTTCAAGAATACAAAAGCACTATTAATAAATAATTTAAGCCAATTTAAATACACTTATAGAACATTTAGCAAAACACCTGTATTTAAAGAAAGTTATTTCATAAAACACCCGGCTTGAAAGGAGATTTTCGATTGGCAAAAGTCTATATTATAAACTGTAAGGCAATCATATCTTTCTTAAGGAACTATTTCTTTTATATTTATCTGTGTTTAGTTTTGAAAATATTATCTTCATGCCTGGAAGATAGAAAAGTTTAGCTGTTATTAAGATCCTTCACCACTGCTCAGGATTAACCTTCTGAAATCCACAAGTATGAGTTCTGGCTTTAGCTAATTCTAGCAATAAAATGTTCAAATATTTTCCTGCAGAACACACACACAAGGCTTCCTGCAGAAGCTTTGAAGAGATGAGGCTTCCTGTCACTCAGATAGAGCACTGATCCAGCAGTCCACCTACTTGTTATCAGGTGATGCCTTGCAATATGTGAATCTGGGAATTATCAAGATGAAATACACGGAAAATGGTTTATAAATAATGAAACTATTGCAATTTAGAGATTTAAATTCCAGGAGTATATACACAAGTCAGTTTTAGAAGCTACAAAGTTAAGAGGAGGTAATACTTTATTTAACTTGTAATTGTCCAAAAGCAGTTATTAACGCATCTCATTCTGTTCTTTGTACTGACAACGAGAAAAACTTTTATTTTATGAAATTAACCAAAAGCGTGAATACCTCCTCGCCTTCATTAAAAACCCATAACAAATCAAGAAAATATAGTAAATTTTAAAGGTAGAAAATAAACATTTTAAAGGAAAATATGAAAAAAACAAAGACTATGCCTCACATCTACAAGATATTTACTGTTATATTGTTACCGTCTTTTACACATTATGTTGTAATTATCTCACAATGTGCAGAAACAATTAAGTAAATTCTATTAGAAATATAAACTAGCAAATGATAGTAAAATATATTTGTCAACCAGAAAGAAAAATGTTTTAATTGACTAAGTACACAATCTAGTATCTAAAAATAAGCTTTGTAAAAAATGAATTTCTTTATTTAAATATAATAAAAACATAGGCAGGCCAAAGTAAATATTTTTGGTTTTTAAGGAATTTCATAGGAAATAAAACAGAGAAACTGAATTACAAATTATTTAAATAATTATTATTTTATGAAATCATCTAACCCTGTGCCTTCTGAATTAATTTTTTTCCCTTCTTTTTTTCTTTTTTTATTCTTTTTGTAGTTCTGTGACTGAACCCAGTACTTTGTGTGTGCTAGGAAAACACCTTACTACTGGGTTACACCTGGTCCCTTAAAATATGTATTTCTTTTTTTGAAAAATCAATAAAATATTATTGTGCTTCAAGTTTTTCCATTTATCCTCTAAGGCAAAAATGAAGAAGTAAAATTAACTTATAAATAAAGAATTTAAGATTAGGTAAAGTTTAGAAATTTAAGACATAATATAATTAAAAAAGAGAATCATAACATACACATACACACACACACACACACACACACACACACACACATTTCAGTGTAGCACCAAAACTTACAAAGCAGAAATTTCAAGTGTCCCAATAATTTTTACTTAGGATCAATTCATCATTTATGCCAATAAATAAATGATTAGAAAATACATCTAATTAATAATAAAAAACCAAAATTATGATTTAGGAGATGAAACATGAACACTGATTAATAAATGTGCTACAGTTTTATGAGAAATAATCTCAAACTAGACTAATTCAGAAAAATAAAAGAAAACATATGGATAAGACAATGAAGGTGAGATAGGAAGTCCCCTTCCTGAAAACTAAGCTGAATAAATTAAGAACTGTATTTGCAAACACTAAAATAAGTGCTATCCGTGTGCTTGGTATGATTCATTCCTATTTATCCTGCTCAGTACTAGGTCCATACCTTCAACCAGAGTCCTCACATCTTTCTTTGGCTGGGCAGACTTTAAAGCGTAATGTAAAGTGTACAATTAGAGAAAGCATTGCCCGTGTTTTTCTCCTGTAAATGGTATTTGTATTTGTGGTAGGAAAGCGGTCAGAATGGCTCCTTGGTATCGTTTGGGAGTGAATGAAGCACCTCACTTCAGCTTTTGCTGGCTTGGTTTCCCTGCTTTTGAAGCTCCTAGTGGGTGTGTGTTCGAGGCTTTCCTAACTGGCCTTTTGATTTTTTCATTTCTTTATCTCATTAAATCCATCACTAACCTCGAATTGAACTCCCTGGTTAGGGCCCTGCTTTTGCTTCTTTTTCTACACAATTTTCATTTCTAGAAGTTTTAGGGTTAATTTTAGATACATATTTGCTTCATTATTTTGTATCTGTTATTCTTTTTAAATAAATCTCCCCGTTTTTTCTTTTTTTTCTGATGGATTTTATTCTTTTTAAAAAATCCCACTAGGATCTGTAGACAAACTCATTTAAAAGCCAAATTTAGATTAGTATGTTTTATTTTTTCTATGGTAAATTCACTTCCAGAGGGTTTCTCTATAGAACCATTTTACTATCTCTCCTCCAGCTTGTTCCTTCATACTTCAGGATAAATTTGAGTCATTTGTGGGGAAATAGATGCACCTTGAGAGCATAATGCTAAGCAAAGTAGATCAGGGACACAAGGGGAAATATCACAGTTTCTCTTATATGAGAATCCAAAATATAAACCATTTGAAAAGAGAAATAAAAGAGAGATGGCAGGACGCAGGGAGGTAGATTTTACGGAGACCAGGAGGGGATTGAGGAGGAGGAAGAGAGGGAGAGGGAGTAAAAATATCAAGATGTAACATGTACAGTTTCCCAATGTGAATGTAATTTTATGTACTGCAAGCATGTACTACTAGTAATAATAAAAATAAGGATTAATCCTGACTCAGGTCTGTGGGCAGGAAGCAAAACAACCCTGGAGTATCACTGTGTTTACTTAAGACTGTCTCTCAAACAGGACAAGCAGAACTCTATTTTGTTGGGTTTTTTTTGGGGGGGGGGTTCCAGGAATTAAATTCGGGACTTCGTGCTTTCCAGGCAGGTGCTGCACCACTGAGCTACACCCGCAGCCCCAGACCTAGCTCTGAGAACCGAAGATAAATGATGAAAGGGTTCCAAAAGCCAACTGTAGTGCTTTGGGAGGTAACAGAGAAAATGCTGAAATGTTTCCATATTTTATTGATTGAAACTACATTCCACATTTTTATTGTTCGTACATATGTGTGAAGCTTCTTGCATTACATGCAATATAGAAAATGTCCGAAAGTGCTATCTATCTCTGAGATGCTTTAAGCAGTGAATAAAGCCCTTTTTTTCAATAGTTGAAAGACAATGAGCCGCATGCCAATTGCCTAAGGAAACCTGAAATGAGTAGTACTGAGTACAGCCTCGTGGGTTTGGTTTTTCTTATCTAGTACATTGAATAACCCTGCATACAGTTTTCTTACCTTTACCTGCCACCTTCTAATTAACTAAGCTGGTAAAATTTCATCTAATGGCAGAATTTCCTTTGCCTGACGGGACCGCTTTGTTCTCCCGTATATCACCTGCCCTGGCCTCTATTGTATGGATCTCTACAAAGGGATATGCTGTAACTCAAGTACAAGAAGAAAGTCCTTTCATTGTTATAAATCAAATTGCTTTAACCTGTGACTGGGCTAAAGGTGGCCCCTGCTTTCTCATGACTGTGCTCCCTGCGGAAAATTGCTAAGCTGTTCTTTTTTCTCCTTTCCTATTACCTTAACAGGGTTTTGAAGCCCTTACAAATCTAAGGCAGCGACCACTTTGGCAGCCACAGTATTCCAGTGTGATTTAATAAGCCAGATGTATTTAGGAGAACCACCTTTGCTTTATGTATAATGTCCTTTTAATTGATGTGCACTTTTCTCTCTAGGCATTGGATTACTTCATAGTTCTTCATTGCAATTGGTAGGGTGTTAATTTGATTTTTTCACTCTTGAATTGTCATTCTCCTTTGTAGTTTCCTAATGAAAATCAATAGGGAAAGTAAATAAACCCTAAACACCACAGTCCTGGAAGTCCTAGCATTTCAGAATATTATAGTCATTTGATCTGGACAGTCAGTGAACCATACTGGGCTTCAAGGATAAAACCGTTTTTTTTTCACAACAGAAGTACAATGCAAAATACAAAATGAATAAACAAAAATTACCAGTGAATACACTGCAGAGTAAGCATGCATTGAGGAATGCTGCTCTCCACTATAAATGAGGCAGATATAAAACACTCAGCCCAGAAAATATAAGTTGAGGCATAGAAATATATTGAATGAACTGAATAATAATGTCAGAAAAAAATTGCATCTGTTATTAAAGTTATTTTATGATTAAAATATGCTTAATTAATTTATCCCTGTAATTTTCCAGAACAAATAAACTTTTTTTTTGAGACAGGGTCTCTCTATGCAGTTCAGGCTGGCCTTGAGCTTACTTTGTAGCCCAGACTGGTCTCAAACTCACAACAATGCTCCTGCCTCAGCCTCCAGAGTGCTGGGATTACAGGCGTGCACCACCATGCCCGGCAAATAAACATCTTTGACAGCTGCACTTAAATGGAAGAACTGGAAGGGGGAAACATGGTTATTGACAATGACTTCCCGAAAAGTACGCTTACAAAGTTCCAACTTCTCTTTTCAAAATAATCTCGAAACCATCTGCTTTTATTCTGGTCATCAGTATTGCCGTTTGACTGGCAATGTCCTCTGACCTTGAGAGAATTCAGGATTTGCCCAGTGCAGACATAGGCTTAGTGGGAAAGAGTTGAGGACTTCGACTTTCACCCTGGGAAATAGAAAAGCAAGAAAAGTGATCCTGAGTAAGCAGGCAGGATGAGGAGAATGACATTCACATCTCCTACATAACTGAACATGTATTTTAGTTATGTTAATGTTCTTATAAAAGACACACATTGATCCAGATTTTTTAAAATTTGATGATCTTTTGCAAAATAATTCCCTACAGTCGCTGACTATAATCCCAGGCTTCCCAGTACCTCAATAAGAAAACAAAAGAACTGTGACTACACACAGCACATGGAAGCGGATTGCAGCTCTGCTTAATTCTCATTGTTTTGAGGTATGACTCACTGACACTCAAAGACACATATATTTTGAGTTCAGATGTGGAATTAGACTAATGTCTTTTGTTTAAAAGCCAGGGGGAAAATATTACACTAATTATACTAATACAGCTACAATTATCACACTAATACACATTAAACTCTCACTGTGTTCCACACATGGTTCCTTGGCCCAAATGGACAGAATTTTAGCTGAAGTCAGTAAGCAGATGTCATTCACAGAGGAATGAAACCTTTTGAGTTGCCAGGAACAAGGAATACACGTTCAATTCAGTCTCCATTTCCTTCCTTGCGTGACGGGGTTTGCATGCAATTAGATTTCCAGATCTGGTTAACACAGCACAAAAGCGAGCTTTACATTCCAAGGAGAAAAGGTTAACAATTTAGCCACCTATGGCTCATAGAAACTTGTCATTAACCGTTACTTAGGTTATTTCAAAATTTAACTCAAGTTTTGAGGTAGAATTTTTCAAATGAAAAGATGATTTTCTTGAGAGGAATCTTTTTGTCATTTTGAAGGATATTTTAGTTTTCATAATGTGAAATGAGTGCAAGCTCTATAAAACAGAGTGTGTGCATCTATGTGCTTACCAACTTAAATATATTGCTGAGTGAAATTCTGTCTCTGAAAACAGAGTGGAGCTCAACTCCCACTTGGCCATGTTCTAAGGGGATGTTTTGATGTTGCTTTGTCTTGGTTTAGTTTTGGCTGATTGTGTATTTGTTTGTTTGTTTTTCTCGAATTGGGGATTAAACCCAGGCCTTCCCACTGAGCTACATCCCCAGCCTGCTTTGCTTTTTAGTTATTTAGTTTTGAGACAGTGCGACCCTAAATCCCTAAATTACCCAGGTTAGGCTCATGCTGTGATTCTCCTGCCTCAGCTTCCCAGGTTGCTGTGACTACAGGCATGCCCCACTGTATCTGGCTATGCTGTGCTCTACACATTACTGAGGCGTGGACAGAGCCATGACGATGATCTCATCAGCCACATAGAACCTGTATTCAGAGTGCCAGCATGATGTTTCCTTCAAATTAAGATTTGTTTCAATAAGCATCATTTTATTACACTAATACCTTCCCATTATAATCAACTTGAACATACGTAATGTTCCATTTTTCTCACGCCTGCAAGACTTTTGCTTTTATCCTACAAAATGTTTATATTTTTCCTCAGTAGTTCTAGCTGTAAAAACAAAGCCAGAGGGAAAGGGGAAAACAGCACAGGAGAGAGGGGCCCTGCTGACATAGCTGGGGAAGCCAGGCCCAGGTGTGTCACCAGAGACCACTTCTTCTGTCCAAGGAGTGGGCATTGCTGAGAAGAGGGTGAGCAGAGCACTGTTCTCTGCAGAAATCTATCATCCTCAGCATTACAGTTTCACATCCTTGTATTCTGAGGAGTGTTAAGAATCACTGACCAGACCTAGGATACATGGAGCAGACCACAGTGTGCTAAAGCTGCTCCATACAAGCCATCTAAAACTGCCTACTTACTCGGTTTAGCATAAAATCCCTGAGTTTTACTAAAACAACTCTGAGTTACGAAATCAAGAAGGACAGATGAGTTCTTCTTTGAGACACAGGGTAACTTCCAGGAAAAGGTCTGAGGCAGGAGGGTCGCAATGTCAAGAGTTTAAGACCAGGCTGGGTAACACAGAAAGACCCCATCTCAAACACACACACACAAACCTGGACATGCACAGTATCCACTACTTCATCCCATATATTTCATTTCACTCATTTTGAGGACATATATATTTATACATACACAACTAATACTACTTTCGCTTTAATTTCTACATCTGGAGCAACTTGAAAACTGTACTTTAAAAGTACAGTTAAATTTGTAGTAATTTACTTTAAATTAATAACATCATTTAACCCTTTTCTTGGTGATATTAAGTGCTGTTGACTCTGAAAAGGCTTTTATTTGAACAGTACAGGAATGTGAGAGTTTTCTGTTCCATGCTAAGATCTGTGACTTTCCAATTCAACATAGCAAATATTTTTGGAGGTGTCAGTAGAAGATTGTCACTGTGCACTGCTCTAAATTTTGAAGCTAGGAAATAGCACGGTCCCTGCTCGCAGAGCAGATGTGCAGATGTACAAGCTTCTGTGCATCAAGATTAAGAATAGAATTTCATAGAGGATCACATTACAGGTGAGGGAGTGGTTCATTTCACCAGGATTTATTGAGATTTGAAAGTGCTTTAGGGAGGTTTGCTGTTGAGTTCATTTCTCAAATAAAGAATAAAAATTTACCTGGTTCACAAGGGAGGAATTTTTGTGACAGAAAGCATGGCATATGCAAGGGAGCACATGGAGAATTGGTCTTTTCATTAAGGTAGTCGGGTTGTGGTTTTGTTGTTGTTGGTACTGGGAATCAAACTCAGGACCTTGTGCTTGCCCAGCAGGCACTTATGCCATTAAGCTATATCCCAGGCCCTGTAGCCTGGTTGTGAGGCAGGTGCCCATGAGCGTGAAACAGAAGACAATAGCTCAGGAGCCCTTCCTGTCTCTCCACTGCCCTGGGGCCCTAGGAGCTGTGCTGGTGGAAGAAGGCACGAAAGCGAGTTCAGAGCTTTACCCTTGATTGTGCCCACCCTATGTAAGGTGGGCTCAGGGACACTGCCAATTCCCTGCAGTTTCTAAAAGAGGAAATCAAAGTGAATCAAATGAAAGCCTGGCAGTCTCTGGGCAAAGGCTGTAGTCATGGACAGGAGCAAGATCACTTGGACTTCTGAAGTGCTTTGTTTCAAAGGGCATTTGATACACCTCACCAAAAATGTTCCAAGAAAAAGTTGACTCAAATGGTTAGGCAAAGCTACTAACAACCAAGAGAATTGTACATTATGTTACTTCCAAATTATCCAAGATGAAGAAGAGGAAAGTAATCATTAAAACTCATTTATCTGAAATATTTAGTGAGAGTTTTTGAAACAAATGCAACCCCCAAAATAGTTCATGAAAACCTAGTATGTTTTTAATATAATTATTTTTAAAAATATTTTCTCAATGTGAGTGAGGACTTGAGTGGAAATACAAAATCTTCAATTAATGTGGGAAATTCCCAATGGAGTTACAAAACTTATTTTAATTAAATTAACTTGCTAGAAGCAATTCTGTGTGTCAGGGCACTGAGTAAATTTTACAGTTACAGAAGAACTGAACAGTGCATTATAGAAGCAGACTTATAGTCAAAAAACCTGGGCATTCCACATCCTGGCCTTCCCAGATCTACTTCACATTAGGACAAGATCTGCCCAAGTTTGCAGCTTCTCAGTCACTGTTCAATATCTATTCAGTAGGGCAAGGATCCTTCTCTAACAACATAACTTAGCTCTAAAGATTATCACGGGGGTCTAATTGAATATGCACATCAAGTCATCTTACAAATTCTATGTGTATTATATTATGTGAAAAGGGAGATTGTAGCCCTACTAAATACATACCTTACAAAAAATTGTTTTAGCATAAGGCTGACGGGGTTAAAACCACAATCTTCTTACTCTTACCCCTGTGCTTTTTCTTTATTCAGAAAACAATTTACATCTCCCAAGAATTAAACCATCCAGTGTGAAGGGGAGACCAGAGCAGTTTCAATTCCTGTTCAGAGCAGACACTCTCCTACACAGCCCTAGTAGTGCCAGACAGTATACCATTAGTGCAGTGATGGCAAACATTTTAGGCCTATGTGACCAAACTGCAACTAAAAACCCACTTATTTATCACAAAGTGCCAACGCTAAAATTAAACCCAAATACTGATGGTTTAGTTTAGAAAAAAAAGAAAACTTCTACATTAACATCTTTTGCCTTAAAAAAACAAAGAATGCACGTGCCATAGGTTTACCGCTACTGCATTTGCTATAACTATAGTGATAGCTTTGTAGGGGTTGAGGTACGAGAAGCACTGTTCTTTTCAAGGTAATTATGCTTATACACTTGAGGGATGTTCCAGAACATTCCAGAACAGGAAAAAAAAAACACTAAGAATCTTTACTTTTTCCAGTTTCCAGGATGGAAAACAATCTTGATATTTTTTAAACTCATGTACATTGTGGCATTCAGTCTTTTTTAACACCACCAGAGAGTTTGATCACGTGCCAGTCAACCCTGGTGTCTTCTCACTCAAATGGTGTCTGACCTTATCTTTATTGACATTGTAGTGAAAGAGTCCTCCACTTTGGTTTCCTCTCACAGGAAGAATCACCCCTCATCCACTTCCAGCCTAACAATATAACATGGGTTCTCTTTCTCTAGAATCTTAACCATATTCTTAGCACTGGATTTGGTTCTGCCACACTCCTTCATCAATTCAGGAGTGTTACCTTGAACTCCCTAATTTATTATACTGCAATATATCTCACTTTTCTCCTTTGTAATGAAGCATAAATCTTTTAAAGAGATAGTTGAAAGAACCAGGGATAGTTTGTCTAGAGTACACTATTAATACAATGGATTTAACTCCTCATTTAAAAAGACTTAGAACATATTTCTCTAAACAAAAGTACCTTCTATCATAGAAGTTACTTATGCTATTAAGATGTATCTTTTTAAATTTTTATATAATTTTTCAAAAGAATCAAAATCTTTCAGATCAACTGAAGTATAATCTTACTAAAATCAGAAAATTATGCATTAACTATATAATCTTTGTCAATGTTCTAACACATTATTTATTAGGATTTCTGGGTCATTCAGAAAAAGAAAAGAATTCTAGGAGTTAATACAGTCACTTCATTCATCAGTAGACAGTTTATTCAATGATAAGCACATTTTTTATGTTTCAGGGAACATTGGGCCACTGACTAAGGAAAGGAATAATTATTTTTAACAGGTTAAGTTACTAAATTTTAAATCATCCTGTCTTTTAAGATGTTTTAGACTTACAATTAAAGATAATTATTTAACGTGTTTATCCATATTTTCAATTTTTACCATTTCTAATTATGTTTTCTCTGGACTCCAGGTAAGCAGTAGGAAGCTGGACTTGCATCTGCCTGTTTATGTGCATGTATGTATGGGTCATGTGAGACAGCTGCATACAAATTCACAAATTCTCATGGCATCATATCCTGTTAAATGTTTTCCTGAAGTTTGACTTAAACAATTCACTATATGATAACCCTAATGAGAGATGAAGACAACATTGATATTTTCTTTCTCTATTTAACAGAAAGAACAATTCATGCTGTGTATGCACACAGTACATATTTGTGTACACAGGTTTTTAAGAAATATTCTTAGATGTGGCCTCCAGTGATACTATAAACTATAATTGGAAAAACTAAGATGAAAAAATGTTCCTTTTGACCATGTCTTTTAATGCATGTGTGTATATGTGCGTGCATATACCTGCCTTTAGCAGAAAGTGCCTACAATTGTTTCTTTCTCTCTTATCTTCTAAACCTAAGAAAGTATCTTTTACTTCATGCTTATTTTATATTAACTTATTTGCTTTTATCATAAAATAGAATTCTAAAGCCAGCAAGAACAGTAGAAAGTATAGCATAAAGGTTACTAGATAGAGCTCTACAACTAGCTTACACCCTTTGTTTTCATTTTCTAGTTATCTGAACTTAGGCAAGTTATGTAAATTATATGGATCAGTCTTCTTAGCTTCAAATGGGGCAAATAATGGCGCCAATCTCTGAGCTAAGAGTATGCTGGAGGTAAGTAAATTAATATGTGTAACAAACATAAAACAGTACTTGAGAAACACTAAGTTTCTCTCTTTCTCTCATTAGGCACATACACGTGCACATACACATTTACAATGTCTTCAGATCGATAAAAAACTCATCTGAATTGATGTTAAAAATAATTAGCATTCTATTGTAGATCATTAGCATAATCATTTGTGTATGCATACTTTGTACAGTTTGCAAAACACTGCATATATCACATTGCATCCTACTATTTTTGAGAAATAAGACAGTTAACTTTTACTCTTCATGATTATCACATAATTGTTCTTTTGAATGACTGTGCTTTGATACCTCTCTACATCTCTGAATCTAGAATTAGTCCTCAAGTTATCTTGTATCCTAGTAGTAAATATTGCAGTAAAATTTTTACTATTTGCAACATTTTAATATTTTGGCTTAAAATAATGAAGACATAAACATTTTATATAAAACACTGAACATTCCCATACATTGTTAATGGCTTCAATGATAAAGCAGTAAAATAAAATGGTAGACTAAATGGCACATGGTTTGGAACACATTGTAGAGATCTGACATTTAAAAAAATCAAAAAGAAATACATTCTAGGTAGAAGCCAACACTCTGGAGAAGCTGCGAATGTTACTAAATCTGAGAATGCGTGTGTATTCATAAAGATCAGTCATGGGCTTGGAATTTTGTTATTTCTATTAGCAATTAGGTCTCTCGACCCACTTTCACCTTCCCTATGAAGGACAGAAGTGCAATTAAAAACATATATTTGTATATACCATTTATATATATAGCATAGATTTTGTATGTAAATGCCTATAATTTGTAAATGAATACTGACTGTTCAAGGCCATTGCCAATAATAAATAATAAAAGGATATGCAAAATTATCATGTTGCAAGATTCTTACATCACTCATGAACCTATCAATTGTTCTTCAAGGTATATTTTAATAAATTAACAATTCATTATGTAATCTCGTGAGGAACAAGAAGCACACTGCAAAACTTTAGAGCTAAAAGCCACTAGAGGAGATAAAATGAAATTAAAAATTCATTCACTGAAAAGGTAATATAAAAATATGAACAAAGATCGGACAGAACAATAAGACAGCAGGCTAATTCTGGCCAAATCAGTGATTATTTTAAATGTAAATAGACTAAATTCTCCAACTAAAATAAATAATTGTCAGATTAGGTTTAGAATGAAAGTATCTAACTTTGTGTTGTTTGTGAAAGACTCCCTCGGAGTTCCAGTGGTATAATCAGCACTGTAGAACTTGAAACTTGTACAAAAGACTCACTTTAAAATAAAGCCATAGGTTAAAAGTTAAATAATAAAAAATATTGTGCGGGTCATAGGAAAATTGGTGGTAAGAGAAACACTAATTAAAACCATAATGAGACGTGAATACCTGCCCACTAGGCTACTATTAAAGCAGATGTATAAAACCCCGTGACCTGAAGGAGGTGGCGCTAACCAAACTCTCCTACAGAGTGAGAAACACAAACTGGTACAGTCCCAACCAAAGCCTTCTCGGAAAATGCTAATATCACTCTACATGTTTCTACTCTAGAATTAAATTTATTTCTACTTTATTTCCCTAACATTTAATTCCCAGACATTACATTATAGAAAAACTAATGTATATTCTTGCCTCAAAATATCGTATTAGATATTACACAGCAGCTTATTTACAATACCCCATACTGCATGTCCTTCAGTAGAGAATGACGAATGAACTGTTACAAACTCATACAAATAAATACTACACAGTAACATAAAAAAGAAACTATCACTACACAAACCAACATACTGACCTCTATACAATATATTAGGAAAAAGCTAGGCATAAGGTAGTGCATGTTACATAATTTCACGTATGAATGAATTTCAAAAATGGGCAAAACTAATGTACGATAAGGGAAATTGGAGAAATTGTTATAGGGAGAGGTTAAGAGGTCACTTCATGAGGGTTATAAGTGTAATCACATGGACACATACACAGAGAATGAAAAATTAGTGAAGCTACATACTTGAGTTGTATATTTCACTATATGAGTTATGCTTTCAGTGGAATTCTAACAGAAAAATGTTTTCCAAAAAGAAAAACAAGTGTGAAAGTACATGTCCTGGGGCTGGGGATATAGCTCAGTGGAATAAGCGCTTGCCTAGCAAGCACAGGGTCCTGAGTTCGATCCCCAGTACCGCAAAAAAAAAAAAAAAAAAAAAAAAAAACCATATAAAGAAAGTACATGTCCTGAACCTCTACTGCTCCTTCATTTCCTGTGTCTGCCAAACAGATCACCCTGCTCCCACACCCCAGGCTTACAACCTAAAATTTTTTTAAATTGTTTTATTTCCTTATATCTCACTTTAATTTTCTCCTTAGTCTCATCAATTTTGTCTCCATAACACTTGCTTATCACATCATATTCTTCCTCTTAGACAGCTAATTTCCTAGCTTAGGTTTAGTTTAGTTTGGTTTTAAAAATATTTCTAAGTTTACTGCCTTAGTCTTTATTTTTTCTGAATTACCATATATATTTATGCTATCATTAATTTTTCTAATGCATAAATATCTGGCTGTTATTTGCCCAATCAAAAACTTTTAAGTTATCTTCTTGATTTAAAAAGTAAAATACAATGCTTGGCAAAAAGTGGCTAAAATTCTCACACTACACCCCTCCCCTCTGAGCCAGTGTTCTCCAGATCCACACCGGCACCCAGTGTAACAGGTGTGTGTAGTTCATCAGTTCTTCTTAATTTAGCCAACATTTCCTCCTTACCATGCATGTATTTAGATCATCTCGCTGCCCAAGCCTTTCCTATTTTTTTCTGTAAAATTTAACTTTCTAAATTAATTTTAAGTTTAACTCAATTTTTGGAGAATCCACTTAGCAATTTTTTTCAAGCGTTTTTCTTTACAAATGTCCTCTCTTTGATAGACTTCTTTGTTAAAATAAATGAATTTCATTTTTACCAGTCACATTTTTCAAAGTGAAAACAATGGAAATACTTGTGAAATTCTTGATTTTTCTAACATTGCTGTAGCTAACACTAGGCACTGCAAATAGAGCCTCAATTATAAAAAGAAAATAATTCTCATGAAAGCCAACAAGGGAGAAATCTCAAACAGTCATAAGACTAAAGCAGAGAAATTATATGCAATATATATTCTAACCCCTGAAGATTATTAATTTTTCTTGGGTTGCAAACAAAATAATTACATGCACATTATTTCTTCTCCTGTTTATCCACACATATCATACTAGACCATTACAGCCACAAGAGAAGGGAGAAGATGATATACTGAAATCTAGCATTTTTTGCAATAATTCATTATAGTTTGAATTTTATATTCAAACAAACTATTCTTCAATCACTCAGACATGAAAGACACCAACATTGTTTTCAGTTCATATAAAGATTAATGTAATCAAAGCTTTCCCTAAATTATCTTTTAACCATTCCTTGACTGAATTTCAGAATAAATCTTGAAGTTTATTTTTAAATTTTGGCCAAGTCTAATTTTTTAACACTGTAGTCACATGTGGCTAAGAAATTGCCCAAAAGGACAAAGCAATATGCATAAGAAAATATTAATCACTGCTTTTCTTGCAAAATAGGTTTAAATTTAGGAATAGGACAAGTGTGTGAGGAAAACAGGAATTCAGCTTCTGTCTGTGGAGAACCACAGGCCTTTGGGTGTAGCTTTGATTCAAGTAAATATTTAATCCTATCTGAATATTTAAAGATTATATTAATATAAGCAAATGGTGCTCTTCTTTGTTTAGGCTACGTAAGATCTATGATACAATTAGAGGCAGTTTAACCTATATGTTAGTCATAGACATAATATTCTACTTTAAATAAAGGGGTTATTGTGTTCCTTCTGTTTAGGTGGCAGGGGTTATTTCTATTTTCACTTAATTTACTCCAAGTCTCATATGTCCTTTTCACATTTGGAGCAAGAGATTGGATTAAAGAAAGGAATGAAAAAATTAATACGTATCTCTCTATTCAGTACTGAAAGTGTCTCTTTAAATCTCATTTTACAATGGTTACCATCATTTTAAGCATCTAGAGAGCACTGATACCATCTCCAAAGTTACTAACAATATCATACTATTGAGTCACTTTCCCAAAGCAATACAAACTGTTCCTTAACCATAAGTCTGACTTTATGGCTGACACCTAAATAGCTCAGTATCATCCACCACTTGGAGATCGATCGTTCAGCCCTTTCGCTAGCCTTCCGTTATACTGATGTGTCCCCTGTGCTAGTATTTCTATTCCTTGGACATCTCTTTTCTTTTGAATATTATACTCACTTAAATTGGAAACACATTCTTACAGTAGAAATTGGTTTGCGCTTAGACCTGTTTTAGTTTTTTCAATTGTTGATCCATCCTGAAAGAATGACTATTGCTCTCCTGGTTATGACACTGGCTCTTATGGGACACCAGCAAGTTGTTACTGAGAGGAATTGCATGGGTGTCCACGGTAAGCCTTTTCCTTGAGAGCAAAGACTACCTGGCATTTGCCCTGATCACACAAATAAGTCTTAGAAATCAACACAATACATCAAAATCCCTCTGGATGATACTGAGCCACTGTCATAGACACTGTTCACAGAGTGCTTCTAAGCTCTTCTCATGACCTGAACACTATAAATCATTTCACGAAACTCTACTACAAATGCCACCCGACAACACAGAGACATAATTGGGTCTATCACATTGTGCCGCTACAGCTTTATGCTTCCTTCAGATTCTCCAATTTACCAATC
Source organism: Dinomys branickii (assembly GCA_004027595.1). Classification (NCBI taxonomy): domain Eukaryota; kingdom Metazoa; phylum Chordata; class Mammalia; order Rodentia; family Dinomyidae; genus Dinomys; species Dinomys branickii. The sequence goes on along the minus strand of PVLD010003872.1, from coordinate 43,094 downwards.
ACAGGACAAGTAGAAAGTCCCTCTAGAAAAATCTCAGAATAAAAAAAGAGCTTTGTTATTTTCCTTGTGGGTGGAGTAGAGAAAAAGTATGGATATTTTTCTGTCAGTAAGAATTTATTGTTGCACCTTGTTTTTATCATCTGAAACTGGCACAACCAACCAGTTGGTAAGAGTTGGTAGGGTATGCAGCCCTAACATTCCTTTTTAATGTTATAAATGCCATGAATTCTCTGTACACAAGAAAGGAATAAATTAGAAAAACTTGAAAATAACAGAGTGTAAAATTTGGAATATAACTTTCCAAAAACTTAATAATAAAACTATCATCAAATATTAGTAGCAAAATATATTTTGTTTATTCCTGAGGAAGCCAGTGCAATGGAAAAGCATCTTTCAAGAATATGTAAGAAAATTATGTATAGCTTTTTTTAAAACATGTATGTTAGAATAAGATAATTATATTAGAATCAAAATTGTTAGTGTCTTTCAACAAATGGTGCTGAGAAAACTGAATACCCCCTGCCGAGGATTGAAATTGGACCCTTATCTTCCACAATATACAAAAATGGATACAAAATGATCAAAGACCTAATTATGAGTTAAATTTTTTAAACTCTTAGAAAAGAATAGGGAAAATCTTCATGACACTGAGTCTGCCAGCAGTCCTTTGGATATGACACCAGAGGCACAAGGAATGGAAGAAAGAGCAGATAAATTTGACTTCACCAAAATTAAAATTTTGTGTATATAAAAGGACATTATCAAAGAGTGGAAAAACAATCTAAAGAATGAAAGAAATATTTATAAATCATATATCTAATAAGGGATCTATATGTAGAATATTAAGAATTCCTACAACTCCACAAAAATTATAACAGTTGTAAAAATGGACAAAGAACTCAAAAATATATTGCTCTAAAAAAGATATCTAATTCACCAGAGAGTACATGAAAAGGTCTTCAATATCACTATTCATTAAAAATGCAAACCAAAACTGTGATGTAAAAGCTATTTGGAAAGCTATTAGGATGGATATTATGTATTCTAAAAACAAAACAAGTGTTGATGAGGATTTACAGTAAATGTGAACCCTCATACCTGTATCTTGCTAGTGGGAATGCAAATTGGTACAGCTTCTGTAGGAAACAGGTTGATTGTTTCTCATTGATTAAATAAAAAGTTGTCATGTAATCCAGCTATTCCATGCCTAAATATGACCAAAATAATTGAAAGCTGATAAAACAAATGCTTAACATTCATGTTCATCATAACATTATTCACAATAACTAAAATTAAGAAATAATACAAATATCCATCAACAGAAAAATGGATAAGCAAAATATGCTATATCCATGCAAAAGGACTTTATTCAGCTCTAAAAAAGAGTAAGATTTAGACATGACCCAACACAGATAGAACCATTAATCCTAATATGTTGACTTGGCTAGGGGAGAAGTAGAACATGTTCTGGGTACTTCTGGGTGAGTCATGTGTGTGTGGCACTGGGTACTGTGTTTACCCTTGGACCCTTCCCCTCCTCTGCTTTCGACTGCTATGCACTGAGAAGCTTTAGTTCATGAGGTTATGCCATTATACTTCTGCCTCGGAGGGAGTTGAGCTGGACTAAATCCCCCGAACAGAGAGCCCAGTTAAACTCCTTTACATTGTGGGTTTAGGGTATTTCGTCTCAGAGACAGCAAATCTGACTAACACAATGGCTAAACCTTGAAAACAAGGTTTTTGGAAGTATTCGAGGTACTTTTTAAAAAGATAAATATTATATGAAAAACAGTACTTTGAAGGCAAAATTATAGAGATAGGAAAAAGTACAAAGATTGCTAGAGACCTAGGTGAGGTGGGGATTTATCTTTTCAGGGCAAGGGATACATTGTTTGAGAAGATGAAATGTTTTGGAAATAGTGACGATTGCTGTACAATAGTATGAATGCATTTAACATCCCTCAACTGTAGTCTTTTACATGGCAAATTTTAAGTTGTATATTTTTCAACAATTTGAAAAAACAAAAACATTGCAAAGGAAGAACACTGCAAGTAACATTGCAGACATTACAAAATAATTCCCTTCCCAATTGTTTTGTGTTTGTGGTTATTGAGTATAAATTAAAATGTTATTGGAAAAAAGAAGAGTATGCACTCTCATGATGATGTAGGCAGTAAGTGTAGCCAAAGGCAACTTCCCTGTTGCTCTGTAAACTTCTATCAGTTGTGAACAAGAACTGATTAATGTCCCTCCAGGCAACAGAACCATAATTTAAAGAACTGTCTCTTTCTACTAGCGAGGAACCTGCAAGTTTACATGCAATTGCAGTCTAAGATTAAATCAAGTACCACACAGCCAAGTCAAAAGAGAATTGGATAATCCTTAGGTTGTTGGCCTGGTAGAGGATACTGTTTAGTAATGCTGTCATATTGAAAATGTGTCTTATGCCACATATTGAAGAGAATTTTTCTTAGCAGACCCCAATCACAAAACTGTTCTGGTTAATACTAATTCACAACAAAGCCCCTTACCAGTTTTGTAATTTTGATTGTGTAGGATTTCCAAATAATATTCTTGGTGAAAGCAGAAAATTTGACCCTAATTATTTATGTAATTGTAGAAAAAAGAAGTTAAACATGTAGCGAAGTCTTTGCTCTTTTTCCTTCTCAAATGTGCTAAGATTCAGGACTTCTGAAAGAATGTGCTTATCAGTCGTGAGGCTTGTAACATAGGATGGACATTAGCTCTTTTCTAGAAATACTTGGTAGATGTGGACTGAACCTCAATATTTAAAGTGAAAATTTGTTTCTTAATGATGGAATTTTTCATCGCTAATAAAAGAGCTGTATAATCTTGGATATGTAATTAAGTATTTGGAAAAACGGACAGGTTCTTAATGAAACCATGAAATTGCCCGGGATATAGCTCAGTGGCACAAGCATCTGCTTGGCAAGCACAAGCTCCTGAGTTCGATTCCCGATACCCCTCCCCCCAATAAAAGAGAGAGAGAGAACTTTGGGGCTCAGGGATTTAGCTTAGCAGCACAGCACCTTCCTGGTTAAAAAAAAAAAAAAAAAGAAACCATGAAGTTATATGTTACAACATAAAGTAAAGAAATTCAGTAAAAATATATTGTCCTGAATTCTCCAAGATCAATGAAAATTAGTAACCACTTGGCTGATGTATTGCAATTACAAAAGTGTAGTCTACTATGTTGAGAATTGTAGATTAAATATAACAAGGTCTTATATATCTATCTGAAATAGAACATTTAAACAAGATTGCTATACCAAATAATTAGTGCCTGCAGTTGAATTTCCCTCGTGGAGTCTTTCAAACCTGTGTAACTAATATTTGTACTGGATTATGATTTAACCCTACCTCTGGTGATATAGCCCAGTGGCACAATGCCTGCCTGGCAAGCACAAGGTCCTGATACAGAAAAAAAAAAAAAGATGTAATGCTCTTATTTAATAAAACCACGTGCTTCTGAAAGAAAAATATAACCTTGAAACAATAATGTTTACAAGTAATTAGCAGGTCTGTTGTGTGGTTCAGTGGTAGTGTTTGTCTAGCAGGCACAAGACCTGGGTTCAGTACCCAGTACTGCAAGAAAACCCAGTTATCGGTGTGATGAGTACTTTATAACAGAACATTTAAGTGAGTCTCAGAAAAAAGCAAAAAAGAACAACTGGTTGTGTTTAATTTATTGTAGTAACCAATAATATCAGAATGGAGGAGCAGGGCTGGGGATATAGTTCAGTGGAATAAGCACCTGCCCGGCAGGCACAAGGTCCTGAGTTTGATCCCTGGTACCACAAAAAATAAAAAAAAGGAATAGAGGGGAATAAAATTCTACATTAGGGTACAGTATTTAGATATTTTATAAAGACTTGATCAATATTACATCCTGTGGCATGAAAACTTCCAGTTTCTTATTACAGCTCCTGACCTATTGGTAATGTGCACATTCCCTAATTCGTGCATATTAATAATACTTTCTCCACAGAACAGTGAGGAGGAAATCTGGCATCTGCAGCTGGGACAGCTCCGCGAATGTAGTTTACACAGATAGGCAGAGGTAGTGCAGATGTGCAGAGACCGGCAATGAAGCCTAATCTCTTTTAGCATCACTCATTTTAAATGATTTCACTTGAAGTCCTTCAGGAAATAAAAAGATACTTTTCTCCATCACAATATATTTATTTTTTCTATATGTAGGATATAATTTTGGGTGGGCAAAAACCAAAAGTGTTATCACAGGAGATGTAGCCATTTCAGGATAGAAATACAGGTTTTGAGACTCAAATGGTGGCACCTTACCATCTAATAAAGAGATGACACAGGATGCTAAAATGAACATGGAAGAACATCTAATCATGGTAAGGAAACATGTCCTCCAAAGTGAATAAATGATTCTGTGTCAAACATATATTTTCTTATTTGTCTTTCCAGCTCTACTTAAGTACAATTGACAAAACTTAGATATATTTAAGGTATACAACACAATGTTTATATATGTATGTATATACACACACACACATATATACACACACACATACACATAGTGAAAGGGTTACTATGATCAGTTAGTACATCATTCAACTTGAACAGTTATATTTTGTATATGTGTGGGATTATAGAAGTATTAAGAATAATTAAGATTGACTCAGCAAATTTCAAGTACACAATAAATTATCAACTATGCCACACTACTGTACAATAGGCCTCTAGAACTTATCAGTTTTATAACTAAAATTTATATTCTTTTACCAACATCTTCCATTTCCCCTAACTCTCCATCTCCAGTAAAAATCTCTCTATTCTGCTTCTGCAGGTCCTTTATTTTAGACTCCGTACATCAGTGAACAGGGGCAATGCATTTCTCTTTCTTTGTCTGGGTTATTTCATTTACCATGACGTCCTCTGTCAGAAGATTTTTCAGCTCATGACATCTAGGAAACAGACTACAAAGGACCGGCGTGAGAAGAGGGGACGGGGCCCCATGCCCAGGCCTCACCAGACACCCCCAGAGGTGTTCTTAACATGGCTCCTGGTCAATCAAGTAGACGATCAAAATAAGCCAATGCAAATGTCTGTGAAGTAATGTATATATTCTTTTCTCCAAAATTATATTATCTATATATCAAACTTTCAGCTTTTTAAATTTTAGAGATTTCAGACTTCAGAAATTTTGATCTTTTCAGATTTCATCACACTTCTGAAACAACAACAGGTCCAAGGGGAAAAAAAAGAACTTTTTAAAATGTGGAGATAAACAGAAATAAAACAACACATTCAGAATGTATGACGTACTCTGAAAGCACTTGTACCTCTGAAAGGAACATTTGTCAAGATGACTGACTGCATGAAGGAAAAAGATCTCAACTTTACTAATCAAGAAACTAGAAAAAGAGCACCCTAAAAGCCTAAACTTGCAAAAGGAAGGGAATTCGTCACTTAGTTTGTGCGCCTCTCATCCGCACTGAGTCAGGCCAGCACGAGCCCCTGCCTCCCACCCCTGTGGGGTGCACTGGGGCAGCCAGCTGCAGTGGCAGTGAGGAGGGTGGGGCGTTTAGGAGAGATCGCAGAGGAGTGAGCAGTCTCCGCTGCCTCTTTTCGGCTTCCAGCCTCTCCCAGCACTCAGCTGCGCTCATCACAATATCGCTGGTGGGACGAAGAACAAGTTCACCGCTTACGGCACGTCCTCCAGGGCCGGCAGTGCTGGACACTCACTGTTTTCTCATTGACTGCCACGGAAGCAATCGTGTCAAGGACGCCTACCTTGGAACTGAGGTGTGCTGCCCTGGGAAAGGGTGCAGCAGGTAAAGTGAAACTACTTTAGCTCTTCTAGTGCGTCTATTCTCTTAGTTTTTACTGCACTGGGTTCCTGCAATTGGTGTGCTGGGTTCCTACAATCCCATCATGGTGCTCTTGGCTGCAGCTCAACATCTAAATCAATGCTTCTGCAGGGGAAATTGGTAGAAAGCTCTTATTCTTCCATCTTGCTGGTATCTTTTCTCAAGCAGTTTAAAATACCTATCTTCCAATAAGAACATTCTTAAGTAGTAAGTAAAGAATTTTTATTACTCCTTATGCTGGAATGATCATTACCATGTCAAGTTGTTATGTATTTATTTTGGTATCAGGAATCGAACTAAGGACCTCACATTTGGCAGGTAGGCGCAGTGCCACTGGGCTGTATCCCTGGCCCCAGTCTGTCATTTTAATAGAGAACTCAAATTCTAATCCTGTTTTGGTATAACATCTGACAATAAGAATAATTTCATTTTATTTATTTATTTATTTTTTTGCGGTACTGGGGATTGAACTCAGGACCTTGTGCTTGTCAGGCAAGCACTTATTCCACTGAGCTATATCCCCAGCCCTAATAAGAATAATTTCAAATCAAAACCATTTTAGCCACACTTTAGTACCTTGGTATTCTTTTTCAGAGTGATCCCTTACAGATATCATAACCCAAGGAAAATAAGCATAACCTCCTCAAACTCTCTATAACTTTTTGTGAAAAGTTTATCCTTCCTTGTCTTTCCATACTATGAAACAACCAGAATCATTATGAAACTATTACCCTTTAGGAAAAAATATACTCTGTTTCTAATTTGTCATAAATATTCTCCTATTATTGAAACTATCTGATAAATTATAGCTTTCATAGAAATAAATAATCTCTCCTTCTCAAAGAGTACAGGGAAGTAAAAAGTCAGGAATACTCTGTCACATACAGACCAGGTCATCAAGTAATAAAATCCAACAATATGAGAAAATACCATATACCACACCATGTGGAGTTTACTCAAGGTGTCTGTGGCTGACTCAGCATTCAAAACTGGAGCCTGCCTTCTGAGCGGGTAAAGAAGAAAAACACACGATCATATCAATATTTTAGGAAGTACTATACCACTTGACAAAATCTAGTACTCATTTATGAGTAAAAACTCTCAACACTACGAATAAAGGGGAGCTCCTCAACTGGTTACAGAAGTCTATTTGAAATTTCTACAGCTAGCATCATACTTAATGGTTAAAAAAAAATAGATGCTCTCCTACAAAGATCAAAAAACAGGAAAAGATGACTTCTATCGTCTAACCAATTCAAAATCTTACTGAGATCCTTGTCTGATATAAATAAGACAAGGAGAGGAAATAAACGGTGTACACATGCAAATGAGAAAAAATGTAGAGATGTCATTATTGTCTTTATGGAAAATGTCAAAGCATTTGCAAATAAACCCTTAGAACTAACAAGTGATTATGGCAATGCTGCAAAAATAAAGGTTAATGTGTAAAAGTCAAATGCTTTCTCATATACCACCAATTGTAATCTGAAATCAAAACACAATTTTATTCATATTAACTGCTCAAAAGATGTGTTAAAGTATAAGTCTAAAAAATATTTCTAACCATCACATAAAAATTCTAAAACTGATGAAACGAACCAGGGAAGTAAATAAAGGGGAAAAGTCCACTTTCATAAGTAGGAAGATTTAATATGGTTAAAATTTCAGTTGTTCCAATTTTGATCAAAGGGTTCAATACAATTTCAGTTCAAATCTTACCCAAGTTTTTTGTGAATGTGAACACACTAATTATATGGAGAAACAAGAGACCCAGAATAGTCAACTCAGCAGTGTCACAGGAATGATATTACATGACATAACGCTAGGTGTAAAGCAACAGCAAGCAATATGGTATGTAGGATTACAAAAAAACATAGACCAATAAATCATTGGACTATAACAAAGACCCCCGAAATAGACCCACATAAATATAATCAACTTATATATGAGAAAGAAGCAATGGAGAGTACATGCATGAAAGATTTCAATAAATGGGAACCACATGGAAAAAGACAAGGAATCTAAACAGGGGCTCTACATCCTTTGCACAAGTTACTCACAATGATCACCCACTAACATGTGAAACATGGGAACATTAACAGCCAAGAACAGAACCTAAGAGAAATTCTAGAGGACTTTGGGTCTACCGATGCCTTTTTTAGATACTACACCAAAGGTGTGATTGTTTTAAATTTTAAAAATTGGTTTTTAATGAGAACAAGAAGAGTTACCACAGAGAAATTCCAGAGAATAGAATATCAAGGTAAAGCAAGTTTATATGGTATGAATATATTAAATAAGAAAGCCCAGAAAAAAAGCTTGGGATATTGGTGACGGGGAGGGCTCATCATTCTGTTAAACAGATCGGTAGAATTTTGTATGAATTGCATTTACAGAATCCAATGCGACATCTCAACAGCATCATAGTCTTGCTCACACATACATTTAAAGTCCCAATTTGTTGACAGGAACGATAATTGTCTTTGTACATAAATGCAAAGCAATCACTTTTTATCACCTAAAATTCTCTTTAATATGTATGATTTTTAAAATTCTAGTTCTGAATCTCTCAAACTTCAGTAATCTGTGGGGAATCACATTAATAACTGCATTATGCATTGTTTCTTCTTTTATTGAAGCGACAATTAAAATATCACTTTTCCAGGAGCCTTCATAGAGTAATGACTAAACGATAATAATCTTCTCCAATGAAATCTAGAGCAAACAGGAAATTCCCTTGCCATTACTTAAATTTGTCAAAAGCTGTCTATATCACGCCACTAAGTTCTCAACTCATATGATGGGAAAATACTAAATTGTAGTATTTTATAGTAAAAGTGACAGCCTCTATTTATTTAGGTCCATTTATGAGCCATGTGTAGAATGGCTATGTTGCTTATTTTACAACTTTGTGAAATATTTAAACCTATTTCAGTCTTCAATATTGCACCTGAGAAACAAAAGTCCTGAGATGAAAAGGGATAACCTGTGTATGATCACACTAGCAGCACTCACAGCCAGGATGAACATACAGCTGTGTGTTCCAATACTTTTGCTCTTTTTCAAGTTGCACTGCTTTGCTAAAGATAAATACATTAAATTTCCTATTGCTCATTTCTATAAGCATCATCTTCTGGTGTATATACCTTTGTCTAACCTGGCTAAACATATTAGATATCAGGGAAAATTATAAATTAGAATTATATGTGAGGTTATTTGCATGGGCTCAGCTTCTGCAGTGACCCAGCAGAAGATGGCCGAAGGCAGGGAGAATGCCTGGCTGTTATCTGTCAGACTGACCTTGGGAAGCTAGAGGACATGTTGACCCCAGATAGTGGGGTGCCTTTGTGGGATTTCAAGCAAGGATACTCCATGTACGTCAATTATAGAGGAGAATATATGTTAATCTTCAAGATGTAAAAAAGGGGGATTCCAAGGTCTTTGGAGGTATCACAAAAGAACTCTCATTTGGTTGTTCATTAGCACCCCTAAAAGTAGGACCAGGCAATGGAATGTGGAAGTACATGAAGCAAAAGGGACACCCTTGAAAATATACGTGTAAGAGAGGGCCATAAACCAGATGGCTATAGCCATCTAGAGGAAACATACTCCAGCATTTTTCACCAAGCACCAATTTTGCTTGAAAGCTGACCTTGCAAAACAAGTCAAATTATGAGATGCCTAATCCACTATACCTCTGTATTTCCATTTCCCTGTGTATTCTTGTATGAGGCCACCTCAGATATATGATAAACATAAAGCAAAGGCAGGGAAAACACACCAACTTAGTAACATGCTTCTCCTTTAGACACAATAAACGCTATAGTGGGAAAATATCAATTTGATTAGATGAAAGGAAACAATCTATTCTTTGAGCTTTTCCTTTTTTCTTAATTTGCTTATGCTTTAAGCCTGCATACAGCAGTTAGGAGCTAAGCCATATTTGGTCAAGGGTAAATGTAAAGGAGTCTGAATTTTACCCTTTTGGCCTTAGGAATCATTGTTAGGTTTCAACAGGAGATGAGCTTTTTAAATCTGAGTCCTGAAATTTAAAATCTCCACTGTGTCAAGAATTTTTCAAGTGGAAGAAGTGCAGTGACCCCTCCGCCATATGCAATGTAGTTCTCAATGTGTGTGCCTTGTTTGCTTTAATATGTTTAATTGTTTGTGACAAATCCATATTCTAGGGCTTTTTTTTCCTTAAAAAAATCATTCTGATAAACAGGCATAGAGAAAAAAATTCATCTGCAATAAATTCATCTCCCTCAGTCTGTAATTATTTCCATATTCCAGAAGATTCTTGGAGTGAACCACAGTAGAATCACAAAATGTTGACTACATATATTCCTACTCCCCTAGCTTATAACAGGATTAGTTTCTGTGGGAAGGGCTACATACCAATGCCAACCTCCTCAATCACGCTTGTCCGATAACCCAAAGTAAACCATGAAAAGATAGTGCCAAGAAACGACAAGCTCTGAAATGAAATTATCCTGAAAGAAAGGGGAGGCCACGGCACACAACAGCTACAAGAAAATGCTTAATGGGCTAGTTTTCATCTGTGAATCAGGCCGTGCTTCAGAAAGTGCTTGGGGCCTGGAGCCCCTGGACCCACTGGCCCACTCTTGGCTGCAAAGCATTCCTAGTGGACAGGGAGGAGAAAAGTAGGGGCCCAGAAGCCAGGAACAGGTCAAAAACTAAGGCACACAACCCATGAACAAACAATACAAAGCTTTAAGAGTACGAAGTTAGTCACCTCTGGGTGAGGGTAGCAGGATATGAAGATGGAATGGCAGCTAAAGATATAGCATGGAGGCCAGCAAATTAGAAACCCTACATTTCATGCAGAAGGCTCAATATGCTTGGCAAAGTTGGCAGATACAGTCGAAAGGCAAAAAATGCAATAAAAAGCACCAATTTAAATTGTATTCATAACACCAGAAAAGAATATTAATTGTCCCTCATTATGTGCCAAAATGCAAGAAAATGCGCTATGTAGGAATAATCTTAATAAGTATATGCATAACACTGTGCTAGTATATGGGTTTGTCATGAACAATTAACCATATTAAAACAAACAGGGCGCACACATTGAGAACTACATTGCATATGATGGAGGGGATACTGCACTTCTTCCACTTGCACATTGAGAGCTACGTTGCATATGGTGGAGGGGTTACTGCACTTCTTCCACTTGAAAAATTTTTGACACAGTGGAGATTTTTCAGGACTCAGATTTAAAGATGTGATTTCTTACAGAAGGCAAATAAATACATGAGAAAATTTTCAACATCATTAGTCATTTGAGAAATGCAAATTAAAACAACATTGAGATTTCATCTTACCCCAGTAAGAATGGTTATCACAAAGAAATCAACCAATAACAGCTGCTGGCGAAAAAGGAATTCTCCACTGCTGGTGGGAATGCAGACTGGTGAAACCACTGGAAATGGGTTTGGAGATTCCTCAGCAAACTAGGTCAAGAGGTCTCATTCAACCCAGCTATTCCCCTTCTGGGTATTTTCCCAGAAGATCTGAAAACATCGTATCACCGCGATACATATGCACCCATGTTTATAGCAGTGGAATTTGTAATAACTAAATCGTGGAAGCAACCCAAATGTCCATCCACTGAGGATTGGATAAAAGCTTGTGGCATTTTTCTATAAAGGAATATTAGCTATAAAGAAAAACTTGAGACTTTTATAGGTAAATGGTCACAACTAGAGACCATACATACTCATAAATGAAATAAATCAGACCTGCATATATAAGCAATGTATTGTCTCACTAGGATAAGAACCTGAAAGAGTGAATAAAAATTAGGGGGTATGTTAGACATTATGAAATGCAGGAAACTGCTCAATAGTAAAGAGCAACTGGGATGAGGGAAAAGAGAAAAGAAATGAGGGAAATTATGTATGTATGTATATACAGGATAGCTAACATAGTTGTACTACTGACATATCACTTTATTGAAAGGAACAGTTAATGATTAATTATTTGATCAATGTTGCATGTCTATATTTTCCTGAGTAACCACTTTGAAGATATCAATATGCAATATAACAACCATTGTTAATTCCCTGTCACCTTGACTGTAATTCAGTATTGCTTGTATTGTTCTTGTGCTGTTTTGTAAATGGAAGTCTGTTTGTTAATACGTTTTCATTCTTTTATTTTTAAAATTAAAAAAAGATGTGATTTCTGTTTGTGTAAACTTTTGCTATACCTTATGTCTTTCTGGAGAGCTCTTCAAAATCTTGGATGATGTTACTATCATTTGAAAAAATCCTATTTAATTTATCAAGGCTTGACTTTAATTTTATTTTCCTTCTCTTCAAAACTTAAACATTTTGCCCTATAAAACATTTATCGGTAGAGGTTACAAATAAAGTAGTCTGTAATAAAATCAACAAAAACTTTCTAAATTTAATGGAATTAGACTCTGATGTTAAAAAGAGGGATATCTGAACACAAATGTATTCGATTGAAGGGTACCACTTAAGAAAAATTAATCGAGTTTGGTGAAACTGCAATTACCTTAGTTAATAATGCAAATCAAATAGTTCAAAAGAGTGCAGGTATACACCATTGAATTTGTGAAAAAACGGAAGACAATGGAAGAGGAATCTTGAATGGTCAACTCCTAAGGAAAGCAGCCTGCTAGAGTGAATAGCACTTACTGAATAAACTGTTTTCACCCAAGGCATCTAAACAAGTGTAAATTATATAAAACAGGCTGGAGCAATTGGCATAGCATATCAGAAACAATGCGTATTATAGTTCTCTGAAGTCTTAGGAAAATAATATATTTAATTTAATAAAGTATATAAACTATCTTCTCACCAGCAAACCATTATAGAAAACACTGTAAACTGCCATCTACATCTAAAATGTAGGGTATAATAAAATTGCTTTACCACAGACAATGTGGTATTAAGTAACTGCTATCTGTAGCAAGACCATAGTTGTGTCTGTCTTCCTGTTATTAATACTCAGAATTAAAGTCTTGTGTACAGGAATATTTCTAAAATATATTTACAGTAGGTATTACTTTTGATAATGAAAGTTCAATGTCCACGAACATCTATCAATCAGATAATTACTCTAAGGCCATATGGCTTAATGATACGTATATTTAATGTGCTAAACCCTTCAGTAGAGAAACAAAGCACTACACACAATATGACACCACTGTAGAGAGCAAACACCGAAGAGCAATGCCTATGAGATGCTGAAGGAAAAAGCCTGTGACCTGCATGCCTCAGGGGGTAGCCATCGGCCGGGGTTTTAGAAATAAGTAATTTCATAACCAAAACAACCTTGAAACTTAACTGATAGAGAAAATAGGAAATTAAACACGTTAAAGGATGTGTGGACAGATGAATGGGCGGGATCTCTGCTTTGTCATGGTGACCAGTGAGATACATGCCCTAAGCCTGTGTGTCCTAGCATGCTTCGGTAGTGACAGACTCTGATTAGGCTAGGGATTGCCATTGACAAAGATGTCATCGATGAAGTATGAGTCTCTCCTGAGTTCTAAACTTCCTTACCGACCGTTGCTAAGATGTGTCATTCTATAGCTACCAGTCATATGAGCTTTTACTAATGAAATGACGTCACAATGAAGCTACATGAGTCAATTCAATTTTTCAATTTCTCAAACCCTGATTTTAGGTTTCAACTTCTTTCCTCTAGAATATTGCATGATAAATTAAAAATAGTGAACTTCTCATGCACCTCATAAGAAATTCTGTAGGATTTTGCACCCAGCTCAAAGACATAATTTGTGACATGTTGAATATAACTATCCTGGAACTAGACAGGATTAGAGAATTTGAAAATCTCTAAAGAGTTTGTGACTTCTTTCTATTAAAGATGCCAAGTTTTACTTGATTTCAGTTCAAAATCATGCATATTTTTTCAAAGTTTCACATGGTTTTTTTCTTGATTTCAGTTCAAAATAATACATATTTTTTCAAAGTTTCACATAGCTTTTTCTAAAATATTGCCTAATATGCCGATGTTTTCTTTAGTGTTTTCATAGTGTAGATATCTAATACCCTCCAACAGTATGGGGATGTCCAAGCCAAGAACATCTCCCAATATTCTAAGGCTTTCTTTTAGTTTTATTTCATAAAGAAAATTACCTGTCCAAACTGAATAAAGTATATTCCAAATATTTTATCAGAAATTAATAAGTTCCTTTAAATCTCATGGATTCCAAAATTTTTAAAAATGTTATTTCCTTGATTAAAAATACTTTCCAGGATTTATACCAAAAAGTGCTTTTTATCATTATCATTGTCAAATGAGAGAAGGTCAAAGAACATTGGAGAAAAGTGAAAGAACATATAATGTAACCCTGGTTAGGCCTTGCTTAGGGAAACTTTATGAATGATTCCCGGAGGCTTCCCTAGGATTCGAAGAATGCCATAAAGTAATCTATAAGATAACAGGTGCTACAACTAACAACTTCTTCATTCTTATTGAGAAATTCCTTCCAAAAAATCTAGAGTTCAAGAAAGCTGCAGGTCACTTGTTGACCCAGGCCTCCTACAGAATTGTATTTTTCCCTAAACTTGAGGAAAGATAACAGATTTTAAATGCAGCATTCAAAGAAAACTTGCTTTTTCACTACCAAACATCTCTGCACTAAGAGTGTTTATCTGCAAAGTGCAGTGTTTCACTTCAGTGGAATATTTGACACTTAGGCTCAGTAGGTTTCTGCTTGTGTTTTACTTTAATTGTGATGCTTACAATATACAATTATTTCCTTTATTTATAAATAGTCTTTTTAAAGGCAGTCAAAGTTCGGCAAAGTTTGGACTGCAATATATTTCTAGAATTAATAGTGACATCAAACATTTCTCTTTATGTTCATGTTAACCCTTTAGTAAGAAATTCTAACCACAGGGGCTGTGCATATCCAGCTTTTTCTGATGTGCCTACTCAAAGTAAGTTTGAGAAATCCGGAGAAGGTCTCCTTTCGGTTTAAGCTCTTGGTTCACATTGTGTTTCTGTCATAGGCGCGATGGTAAGAGGGACTAATTAAAAGCCCAATGAATGTTCCAGGGTTAAAATCACAGGCTCTGCTCATTAACAGTCGTTTACCTAAGGATATTTCCAAAGAATTCTTTCAATGTCTGAAAAGAACAAAAAGTGGAGGGGGAAGGGAGGAATAAGTTGAGAGATCCATTTATAAATATTTTATATCAGATGTATGAATTTAATTCACTGATGCCATGCACAGAAGAATCCAATTTAGTTAGAAATTCAAATATTGAATTTTCTGTGTACGCATTTGGGCATGTGGGTATGTGTAAGTGTACATTTTAAAGGGGGACTGCCTCTCTGCATCCAAAGAGTAGAAAAAGAAATAGAAAGGAAAAATCAGAACCATTTTGTTAATTGTCTTTTTCCTGCTGTTTCCATGGTAATACTGTCTGCCAGACTTCTCCATGGAGTGACAGTCCAACAATTCACACACTACACCCTTTCAAGCACAGTGAATGGCCGTGAAAGAGGCCGAACAGGCACCATTCAGGAAACATGTGATGCCTACTCAATGCACTACCTTT
Organism: Dinomys branickii; assembly: GCA_004027595.1. Taxonomy (NCBI): domain Eukaryota; kingdom Metazoa; phylum Chordata; class Mammalia; order Rodentia; family Dinomyidae; genus Dinomys; species Dinomys branickii. The sequence goes on along the minus strand of PVLD010003872.1, from coordinate 27,648 downwards.
CATCCGCATTTTCCAAATTGCAGTTAATTTAATTCTAAACAAATGGCTAAAGGGTACAAATGAGGATTAGAAGGAAAAGAACATCTTGAGCTCTAATGGGGAGGGTTTGTGTGAAGAACAATATAGCACTTTCTTCTGTGGCCAAGACGGCTGATGTGAAGACGGGCTTCCCCTCCTCCGCGGAGGCCTTCGTTTAGACTCTCCATCAACAGGGAAAGCCGTAGCAGAAAATTTCTTGCCAAAACAGAGTTTATGTAGGTTTTGGCTTCCCATTTGGAAACACATTTGATACTGTATGAACTTATTCCATTTACTATGGAATAAAATATAACATCGGACTTTGTACTGACAGGAGTTAGGCCATTTTTATAAGGTTACACTTTCCTCAGTTTTTAACATTTCAAAGCTCAGATTTTAAAAAAGCAGAAAACTATAAATTTTCAAAAGACACGGAATTATTTTAGGCAGTCTAAAGTTTCAATGCAATTTCTGTCTTTAAATATCAGTAAACTAGGCCAAAAATTGAATAAAAAAAACAAAGAGGTATCTATGAATGATTTTGTATTTGTCGGTTGAAGAATCATGATGACCATCTGCCATGTTCATATGATTATTTTAAATAAATGCCTTAGAAAATCCGGGAAAATTCATGTTTAAATTGATATTTTTAGTGCTTTTAAAAGGTTGAGGTGGTATGCATTTACTCCATTACTAGGCATTATGTGTCATAATATCACAAAAAATTTAGCTAGTTGTCAACAGAGTAAACCTTAAAATTTTATGGTTCATATTTACCTTTGAGCATATTTGTAGTTTTTCTGTTATAATTAAGTTCCTAAAAACCATTCTTATTTATATTTACTGATCCTGTAACAAAAACCCAAGTTAATTTGCTAACTGTATATTTCACTACATATCACTTCTCCTTGAAATGTGAGTACATGCATGAAGACATCTCCACAGTGATTATATAAAGTACTTCTAATCCAGGTGAGTTACCTGAGAAGAACCATGCTGGCCTGAAGAGAATGTCAATGGTTTTTTATTCTTACAGTAGTTTGAGAAGATCCACTTTTCCTTAGTTCCAATTAGCCAGCTATCAAATAATCTATAATAAAATGAGACTTGTAATGCCTTTGGTTTCTCAGTCAGTTAAGCCTAGGACTTCTGCATGAATTGCCACTAAATCCCTTCAAATATTTAAATGACACCGGAATCATAGTACTTCAGATGTCTCACAATGGCCTTAAAATCTTTCTGCTCCCTTCTACTTTGTTTCCCTAATGTTTTGGATCCTTGGGTTTGACAACCTACAGTTGCTGAAATGCACAGGACAAAAGGCCATTCTTCTCACTACAGCAGCTGGTGTCAGATGTTTCCTTGTGAAAAAGCCATGTCTGATGCAGATTCAGGTGGGAGCCATTATTATTTGTGAAAGTTTTGATCTACTAGATGAAATCCTGGGGGCCATCTTGGGAAGAGGAGCAGAAGTTGATACCATTAGTGACTTGAACGGAGGCCTGTATACTACCATTTAAAGGGCTGGTAGGGCTCACAAACATCCCATGCTGGGCAGAGGTGAAGAGTGTCCTACTGCTGGCTGTCAGAGATGGACTGGCCTCGTCACAAATGAAACCTGGAGGTCTTGCTGACTTACTATCAGGCATACATCTCTGTGAAGTTAAAGCATGCTATGAGAACTTCAGCTGCTGAGATGAGCTGGAGAAGGTGTGTATAATCACAACTAAGCCCAACGCCTGTATGTTAGTGCATATCTTGGGAGAGAGAAAAAAGAATAGAAAAGCCATGAATAGAAAGCATTGTTCTAAATAGAGAAAAAAGCCTCTTCACTACTTAGAAGTAGTCTGCAGGGGAAGAAACACAGGTAAAAGATAGTTACTAAAAAGAAGATCTCATGCCTGAACAAAGCTCACCATCTACAGTTAGTTGGACAAGGTAGGCTAGTGACAACGCAGTATGTACACAGCCTACCTGGCTGCCTTAGTACTGTCTCCAGGGCCTTTTCTTTTTAGGAAAAGAAAACTTTATAGACTGGATTTCAAATATAAAAAATAGCGATATAAATTTGAACAAAAAAATGAAGAGAATGATAAAGAAGTACTAGGAAAAATCCCATGTCAAATTGGTCACATACCACCTTATCATGGGCAACAGAGTTGATCTTCTCCCAAAGCAAGTTGTCAGACACTCCTGGAGAAAGTTATAGTGCTCAAGGATTCCTCAGGTGAGACAAATGGATATCAGAGACTAAGGGAACTTTTGAAAGAGTCTGCCACAGTTACTTCGTATTGTGTAAGAGCATTTTTGTGAGAAAAGGGTCACAGTGCCATCCAAATCTCAACAGGGGATATTACCCAAAAAGCAGCATCACTCATTTGCAGAGTGCTTAACACCAAAAAAAATGGGTTCTAAAATCTGTGCTGGGTACATATTTTCTTTAGTTTCCACTCCCATAAGGATTGAAACCATCTTCAGCGTAAAAATGAACAAACTTTCACTCAGTCCAGTAAGTTCCTTAAAAACAAAAACACATGGTGTTTGTCTGTGGATCTTTGTTTGGGATGGGTGTCCCCAATCCCTTTCACAACTCAGAAGCCATCTGTAAGTGGATGATAATTCCTGGCTGATTTCAATAGTTGGTATTAACACTACTGAAAGTACACACAAGTGATACCTATCTTGAATACTTGATGTCTTTTTTTTTTTACTTTGAGATGCAGATAAAGTCTTTGATTTTACAATATTGCTATTCTCAGAAATGGATCCCCTGACCTTTTTAAACTTTACTTAGTGACGAATAATGAACAGCTGAATGCCTTCATCTTCAGGAAAGATGGAGAAACAGACATAGACCCCACAGCAGTGTTGGTGTGCGCACATTAACTCTCTGTGACAGGGAACTATGGGTCCTTTGCACCACCTCAAAATCCCAGCAAACCCTGAATTCACAGCAGATGTTTAACTGTGAATTTAACATGCCATTTTTAAAGACACAGTTTAATTGTTTCCTGTCATTTAGGCAACAAATAGCTCTTTTTAAGAGGAAGGTCAACGTTATTCACATTCTTTTAACCAACAAAATGCTATTAGTCTTATTTTGTTTTTGTGGAACATATTAATGTTGGTCTTAGTAACTGTGAGTCTATGTTAAAACCATTAGGAAAGCAAGAACTGTTAATGATTTTTCTCTTACCTGGACACCTCATGACGTCATTCAAAGATACAAATGATGAAACATACACTCCAAACTGGGTCTCTTCTTGGTAATGTGCTTTTAAATATCTTTATAAAAGATGAAGTTTCTGAAATCACCTACACTCCAATCCATCTCCAGAATATTTTACATCATATTCCAATATTCTACTAGTCAATGCTTGGCTGCTTATATTTTTATTTCCTATGAAACATGTTGTTTTCAGCCATTTGAACATTTTGCCATTTTTAGAAGATAAAATGGAAAGGAGAAAACTACTGGATTTTCTATATTAATCTAATTCCTCATGAAGCACTAACTTGAAAAGTCATCCAAAGTAAGAATTTTATATTAATAAATTCAGTTCACTAATATCTTCTTCCTTTTGAAAGGCACATATATGGCTTTATCACTTCCCCTGTATGGCCTTAAGGGTTTTAGGTGGGTCACAGACTCCTCATTTGAATAGCTCTCATTTTACGAATAAGTAAAAGAGGCTTAACCAACTTAAGACCACAAAACTTCTAAATTTTAGAGCTAGGAACTGAAATAATACGGTACAGCTTGAAACTTCAAAGCTGTTTACTCAAATATTTGGTTCCTTCCTGTGTAATGCTATGACTTTTTTTCTGTCTTAACATTTGTTCTTCACTAAATTGAAATGTTTCCCTCAGTTCTGCTGTCCTATTTACTTACGTATCTTTTTACCATTTAATATTTAACAGTGCCTTTAATTTATTTTAGAGTTACATCTTGCAAATAACATATTGTAGGGTGCTCTACAAGTAATCTGATATTCTATGTATTTTAACTACCAAACAGAGTCATTAGCAGTTATCCTAATTACTTAAGCATTCGGATTTTTCTTTACTATTATACCTTATTTTAAGCCTAATGAATGTCTTGCTTTCTTTACCTTCGCTTTTTCTATTATTTCCTGTTTCCTTGTTGCTTTGCTATTTCTTAAATTTTGTTACTTCTTTGCTTTCTCTCATATTTCATCAGTAATAAAGCAACCTAACAATACGGACATTGCATGTGCCTTTTATTGGCATGTTTACAGTGTGTAATGTTCACAGTCACTGTAGGAATTAGTACAGCTACATAACACATTTCAGTTCTTGTTACTTCCTTCCCTCCAACACCACTTTATTTTTCTAGCATCAGATTCATTTATTTATAAGGTCTTATAAATTTAATTATCATATATAGGTTGAAAACTGGACTAATAGGCCAAAGAACATATAGAACATGTAAGACAATTATACTAAGTTAAGATAGTTTTAGACATATTGTCTTGCTGGATTATAATACCTTTGTTTCTCTCTTTTTCCTATTATCTGCCTTTCATTTTGAACTTTATATATAGATACACATTGAGTTTTTCATATAAGATAAACCAGGCAATATTTAAATTTGTGTGTCTGAATTACTTACTTGAAATTGTGGTCTCAAAATGCATCCATTTTCCTAAAAATGACTCAAGTTTATCCTTCTTTATGGCAGAACAGTACTTCATTGTGCATAACACATTTTCTTACTCCATTCATTTGTTAATGGATATATAGGCAGTTTCCAAGACTCAGTTATTATGAATTCTGTTGCTGTAAACATGGGTGTGCATTCATCACTGTGATGTGATTGTCTTTTTGGTAAGACATCTAGAAGAGGAACAGATGTCTCAAATGTAATTTCTACTTTTAGATTTTTGAGGAGTCTCCATACTGATTTCCATAGTGGTTGTACCAGTTTACAGTCCCATCATAAATGGACAAAGGCTCCTTTCTCCCCCACAGCCTCACCAGCATTTGCTATTGATTTCTTGACAGTAGCCATTCTTTCTAGAGAGAGATTGAATTTGTGTTGTTTTAGTATGCATTTTTCAAGTGGCCAGCAAGGTTAAACATTTTAAAATGTATTTATTAACTATTTGTATTTCTTCATTTGAGAAGTGGCCATTTTTAATTGGATCTTTAAACCTGGGGGGGGGTCTAATTTTTTGAGTTCTTTATATATTCTAGGTATGGGTCCTTTTTCTGAGCAGTAGCTGGAAAAATTATTTTTTATTCTGTAAGTTGTCTCTTCACTGTATTGGTGGTTTCTTTTGCTGTGAAAACCTTAATTTGATGTGATTCCATTTGTTGATTCTTGGTATTTGTTTTCTTTCTTCTGCAACTGGAGTTTTATTTAGAAAATCTTTGCCTTTATCTATGTCTTCAAGAATTTTACCTATTTCATCTCCCAACAGATTGTTTGTGTTCTATTGTTGAGATCATTGATCATTTACACCTTGTAACAGGAACACCCTGTAACAGGAATAGCAAAAGAAACAGATACTGTGTTTTAATTGCTTTATGCAAATGATATTTATTTAGATTAACATATGATCACTTCTCTTTTATTTCATGTTTTATGAAAAAGTAAAATAAAATATATAAATAATAAAAAACATCAATAGTTATTACATTATGTATCATTACCTTTAAGTACATTACATAAACCAAAAAGATTCTTACAACAAAGAAACAGTAATAAATTTTTCTTTTCAATAAAATAAAACTAGCAGTAAAAAGGAAACCAATTAATGTATACAGTGAGATATTTCTGAAATAATGAAATTTGTAGTTTGGAGAAGTATATGAACTTTCTCCTATTTCCTATTTGTCTTCCATTTTGTTCTTCATGGTTTTTATTGCAGCAAAATAATCCATTGTGCATAAAGGCCATATGCTTCTTATACATTTATCTGTTGATGAACATATATGCTGTTTGCAAGATCTAGCTATTAGATCATTGCAGTATATTGTGCTTCTATAAACACAGGTATTGATGTGCACCTGTAATGTGTTTATTTTAACTCTTTTGGAAAGATACCTAAAGGAGGATAGCTGGATATAATAGCCAGGGTTTGCAAGGGAATAGATTTAATACAGGACACACAATTCATAAGATTTTTTAATAATATTCACCCAAAGAGTCAAATAAGGAGGAGTGCAAGGGATCTGTCCAAGCACTAAGACCCAAAGAATACAGCTGAGAGCCTGGATCCCATGGCAATATCCTCCACAAGTCTAGCTGGAGGCCTAGAGCCCATGGCAATGTCTCATGCAAGTCTGTATCAAGGAGGGCCTGAAGATCAGCGGTGGAAGCTAGAAAGTCTGCACCTGCACAGTAAAGGATCTGTGCTAGCAGGCTGAGAGATTGGCACTGAAGCCAGGAAGTGACACTCAGGGTAAGGACCAGAGCTGCCCCAAAAAGAACCTCACCCATCCTCAGCAACAGTGAGAACCTAAGCGCCTTCAAGGATGAGAACAGCTGAGTTCATATCAGGAAAACTAGTGTAACAACTTTCTCCAGGAGAATCAACAGCACTCCATCTTCCCCTCCAGTTCACCTTTTATGCTGCTGGCAACAATCCTCAGGCCAGCCTACCACACCAAGAACCACCCTGACTCAGTTCAGCTGGGTGTTACAAGTGGACCATTAGTTAGTTAATCCATCACACAGAGTCAAATGAAAATTCTATTTTTAGTTTTTTGAGAAATTTCTACACTAATCCATAGTGCTTCTACTAGTTCACATTCTCATCAATAATGTGTTATTTTTCCCCACATCCTCACCAGCATTTGTTATTACAAGATTTTTTGATGACAGCCAGTTTTTGTGGGGTAAGATGGTATCGCAGTGTAGTTTTAGCTTCCATTTGACTCTGATGGCCATCAACGATGAACATCTTTTTCATGTCTTTATTGGACATTTGTATTTCTTCTGGGAAGTGGCTGTTCATTTTGGTTGGCCCTTTTGCCTTTTATTTGGGGGGTTGTACTTTTTTAGTTCTTTATATATTGTTGCTGTTACCCTTCTGAGGAATGCCCGGCAAACATTTTTCCCATTTAGCCATTTTCTTTGCTCTCAATTTCTCCTTACATCTCAGACTTTCTTGGGTCACATTATGAATATATCATTTAGAATTTTGGTAGTGTTGGTCCACATGGCAAATACTCTCTACAGTGGTAGTAATTTGTTACTTTCTTTTTTTTAGTACCAGCAATCAAACTCAAGACCTTGTGCTTACTAGGCAGATGCTTGTGCCACTGAGCTATATACCCAGCCCTGATTGTAGTAATTTCTTACTTTTGTCCTTGTTGAAAAGTTTAGTTCATTCCAGTGTTTCTTCATACGAGTTTCTTTATTCCTTTTACATTTTTGTAAGATGTTTTACTATTTGGATTCTATAGTTTTACTGAAGTGTGTTTAAGTGTATATTTACTTTACGTAGTCTATTAGACATAGATTGAGCTTTCTTTATCTGATTTTTTGGGGAATGTTTATTTTTAGTTCTGGAACGTTCTGACATTTTCTCTTTGATCATTGTTTCTTCCATTACATCCATTTTCTTGTTCTGGAAAAGGTACACTTGACCTTCTCCAACTCTCAGCCCCTCTTCCTTTTCTCTGGCATCTCTCTGACTATTTCTGCTGTACTCAGGATGTTAACTGTAGATATATCACTGGTGGGTATAATAATCATCTATCCAGAAGTATATTATCTGCTGTTTATTGACTCACTAATTTATTCATTTCAAATATTTTATCTTTATTTTTAGAAATCACATTTAGTTCTTTCTTTTAGGTACCTCACTGTTTTTGGTAGCTGTTAATGGTTTCTCGGTTTTTAAATTTGCACTTGCCTCATCTAAAATTCTCTAATTAGACAGTTTACAGAACTTTAAAAACATACACAACACACATGAAAAACCTTGAGGAATATACAACAATATATAACAATGAGTTTATTATTCAAATTAATATTTTAGAATGGCATATTATCACATACTTATTATATATAAATGAGTTCATCAGATTATCCAATTAATTTCTGTAAGAGAAATAAATTGATTATAACAGTAACTAATGGTGCTTTCTCCAAGTATGTACCAAAGGTTTTCACCAAAATAACTCAGATAGTCATCAATATGATATATGTAGATATAATTTTCTTTGTATTTATTCTTGCTGAGTTGTGATATCCTTCTGGAATTTGTTTTTAAGTTTTTAATTATTTTACAAAATTATGTCATTATCTTTTTAATTTTTGTCTCTCACCCATTCTTTATCTTTGTCCTTTTTTCTTTTACTCCACGAAAACATGCTAAGTATTTCCAGGGTCTCATGTGTCTCTTATTTTTTTCAAAATATTTCTGCCGTGTAAAATTTTTAAGTTTAGAATTTTTTGGATCTATTTTCAAGTTGACTAATCTTTTCTTCAGCTGCAAAAGATTTCTTATTACATCTATTGATTTAGTAAATTCACTTATTACTTTTTTTTTTTTTTGCGGTACTGGGGATCGAACTCAGGACCCTGCGCTTGCACTTATTACATTTTAGAGTTCCAAAATACTGTATTTTTTATATGTAATAGTTTTCTACACTTCCATACTCTTGACATCTAATTTCTTCATTACAAGTCATTGTTATTTTAAAGCTTCTGTGTGATAAATTGTAATATAGCAATTTCCCATTGGTCTGTTTTTAGGTTTGTTTCTATGATCTATTTTTTCACCCATTTTTCAGTCATATGAAAATGTGTCCCAATATGATTGGAAATTTTATTGAATTCTGGACATTGTGCATGAAGAAACTATAATATGCAGACCTTGATAATGTGGCCTTCCTCCACAAAGGACCTACTGTTATTTCTGGCCAGCAGTGAAAAAGGAACAGATTACCTTGCTGCTAATCAGGGTGGGTCTATAGCTGGCTTCTGAATTTTTAAGAACTGCTTTATTTCTGACTCACCCCGAGCACCAGGGTATATGGTTTTATGAGGCCCCAATTGAAAGGCCTGGGTGTAAGTGTTTCCCACTCCTTCCTGATCTCTGAACTCCAAGTTTTGTCCTCACAGCACTGTAGAGTGTTCAGAAACTCTGCCAGCTTCTCAGGCTTGCAGTGACCTCATTTAAAAGAAAATCTCTCTGAGAAACATAACAGAATGCAAGGCTCAAGTTCTGAAAAGAACTTCAAAACTCTGTCCCTAGAACTAATCAAGTGTTTACTTAGTAGCTTTCTGATGCTTTCAAACACACACGCACACACACACACACACACACACACACACACACACACACAGAGGCACAGCTTTCCTTAAATGAGAAACTAAAAATGCAAGTAATTTAACTAGAAAAATTAAAAGATAGATAATAAGAAACAGGGTGGTCAATTTTGTGGAGGTGGGAAAAAGCCCTAAGAGGGGGGCAGGGAAAGAGAAAGTAACAATGGCTGAAATGCAATGTAAAATAAATAAATTATAGTCCCCTGGAATGTACTCTTGAAAGGCAAAGCTGCGAAAGTGCAAGGAAGTCCTTGTTACAACAGCCAAGGCTGTAAATATTTTTAGGGGGAAAGATGACTGAGGTTGGAAAGAGTCGCGTGGAGGATTTTGGGGATGACTAACAAATTCTGTGTCTTGACCTGGGTCACTTGCTACAGGGGTGATGACTCTAGAAAAGTGGACTTGTTCTGTACTATTTTCTGTACTGCACTTTAGTTTACAACTTAAAATAATAGATAAATGAAAACAACAACAGTAAGCACATGTGCACTCTCTACACTGCATCTTTGTAATTTAATGACCGTGGCTGGTGTAGAATAGACAGTCAATACCCGGTGTGAAGAGAGCGTGAGGCATGACAGGTTCTTCCCAAATCATACCCCTCTGTTCTCTCTTCACTACTGATCACCTGTTTTGTATCACTGCCGTGCATATGCTGGATTCTCACACTACTTAGGGAGGTGTTCGTGGAACTTACAATGAGGGGAGTGGATTTGGAGAGATCTACAAGGTTAGTAAGTTAACTTTGACATCTTGAGCTTGTCAAAACCTGTGTGCTATCAGATGGTAGAGATGAGATGGAAAACCAGGTTTATGCAGAATAAAACAATATTACTTTATGACCTTCTTTATACCAGTGCGTTTCGTTCTTCCTCTTTTTTTTTTCACTTCTCTCTCCTCTTGGTCATTTGTGTCTACCTTCACTTTACCCCTCACCCCTTTCCTTTTCTTTATAAAACTTCAGAGGAGAATGCGATCAAAGGACATTTGCAGCCTTGATTCTGACAAGCACAAGTGGCCCATGGGCAAGGTGGCAGCTGGGGGCACTGCTGGTGATGAAGTAGCTTGGGGGACACTCTATGTGTTCTAATATTCCCCTGAAGAATCTGCACCTCCCCAGACCTCCTATAAGATCCTTGAGTGACAAGTCCTTTTTCTCCCTTTACCTTCCACTATCCCAATGTGCCCCAAACCCGTTACTTCTCAGTATTCTTTCCTCCCCACCTTAGTGTGGTACCACTGTCTTCTAACTATGCTCCAAGTCTCAATCCTTTCTCCAAGCTGCAGCCCACTGATCTTTCCAAAAGGCAAGCTCTAGATGATGTGACATACCCGTCCAAAGCCTATCACGGCTTTCCATCTCTCACGAAGCCCACAGAACAGAGAGCATTTCATAGGCCAGTCGCTGCTCACCTGCCGGCCTCTCTGCATGTGTCAAGAGCTCTGTAACTTCCCCTGTCCTCCTCTTAATTGTGCTAATCTTCACATCCTCCCCTAACAAATGGACTGACTTTGCCCCTCTCATTTTGCCTTGGAGAACTGGCTTCTTTAAGTCCTAACGTAATTAAGCTATCCCCCAATAAGTTTTTTCTCCTCACAAAAGGCATGACTAGAGGAATTTCCTACCTGCCACGTGGGACCTGTGAAGTCCCCAGTATCAGCTTAGTGACCAACTGTGTCACCCAGGGTGTCCCTATTCACTGCACTTGTGTCTTTATTTACCTGTGTGCCTTGTAATTAACACAACACACAGAGAACCTTCATTAAAGGTTTATCAATTTACTAAATAAATGAATGAAAAAGAAATAAAAGAGCATCACTTCTTGGCCTTTTGGCTGAGATCAAGGGTCAGAAAAAAAAGTGGAGCAAAATAGCCATAGTGTGGCTGAAAAACTCAAGCACATACTTGAACATGTGCATAAATATAAGAAAGGTAATTGGAAAAGTATAAAGCGCTTCACTCATACTAGTTATACTAAAAATATGTTCCTAAATCATCTGTACAATTCAACAAAACGCTCATATAACATAGTCTAAGGAGCTGCTCCTGGTTTGCTGGCATCTGGAGAGTATTTTACAGCACCTAGAATTAGAGGTGCTTTTCTATGTCTCCTTCGGGAGTGGCACTGTGCTCCTAGGATCTAAATTTCATAAATTAGACTCTATAATTGCATACTAAGTCCCTAGCATGTTGTTAGCCCTGATTAGCTGCGATGGTGCACAGGAGTAATTTTATAACTGCCTTTGAATTGCTTGCAAACTTTTGGCAACAAAAGGTATTACCATAGAGGTAAGATTTTGAGTTATTCCTCACAAGTAATCAAGAGCCGCCTATTACAGCTTTCCATGAAATACTCAGAGATTCGCTCCCATTCTCCTCTCTCACTCTGCTGTATCTCTCTCGGAAGGAAAGAATCGAATTACTGGAAAAGCGTGGCAAGAACGTCAAGGAGCAGTCAGTCACCCTTGGCCTGAGTGTGCCCTGGGACAGGCACCACACAGGCCTGTTTCACAGGCGTGGTCACTTGTAGGCCCCATAACTCGCTGCTTCTCAGGCTTTCTCCTTCTCTGCCTCACCTAAGGTTTCTGACCCCACTGTCAAGCCCAGACCTTACTCTCTAATAAGCAGTGACTATCTGAAGACCAAAGCTTTGCTAACTACAAATCTTCTCTTTCTTCTGCTGTTAAAAAATCATTAACTGGGATGAGATTAGCTCATTTGTGAAGGTATCTTTTTGAAACCATACATGAGTATACATCTCCACACTAACATTTTTCTTCATAGACTTTTCCTTAATTGTTTTTAATTCATCAAAAATACTTTATTGTTCCCTAGTTATAGCATATGTACATATATATGGACATTTGTAATGACATTGTGGCAAATGCATTTTGAAAATATGAGTTTTTAGTCCAGTAATTTGATGATAAAATAATATATTTACTTACATTTCAATGTGGAAATTGTTTTGAAGCTTGAACAAAATGAGATACCCTTAGAAAATATCTACCACAATGTCTTACAGTGAAAATTGATTTTTCTTTCTGTTTTGTTTTCCATTTTTGTATTTCAAAGTCAGTGTAAGCCTTCAGTGCCTAAAACGCAATGGGAGCAAGCAGTTTAGAAAGTAAAGACTGTGTGCTTGGCAGGGACAGAGCGACACCATGTGGAATAAAGCGGAACATAGCAATCCCACCAGCTGTCCCAACCTAAAACTGGGTGCAGAAGCCTTTACCTATGTCACCTAGGTTGGACTCTCGCGGAGAGCAGGGGTTACTGGCAGAAAGAAGCTCACGCAAGCAGTATGAGACCTGTTTATGTCACCTTTTGTAAGAGTCTATGTTTTATTCAAACCAAGAATGTGCTTATTTATTATCAGCTGTATGTCATTTAGAATGAAGCATATGCCCTCAGAAGCGCTTAGCAAATACAAATTGAATGAATAATGGTTTAATCCTTGATATTTTCCAGGGCAGAAATGTAGGTGCAATAATACCTATGATACTACTTTCATCTTTGGAAGACAATTTAAGTAATTTGTTGATATTTTTGTTTACTTTGCATAGCAGAGCCATAATAAAGCAGAAAAATAGAAGAGGAAATTGTTAGAATGGTTGAAAAGTGATTAATAGAAAACTATTACTGAAGTAATAATTATTATTATTTAGCTTGTTAAATGTCATATACCAGGTCTATGCACCATTATGCACTCATTAAGAATTAAATACCCACTTATTCCTTACCAAATCAGTCTGGGACAAAAAACAGAGAAGGGAACTGAAACTCAGTAACAGAGTGAATTTTTCATGTTCAAATGACTCTTAAATGTTAATTCCTCAACTCCAACACTATCAACCAATGGAATGCAGTGTGTGCTCTGCTGTGTATTACTATTAGTTACCAATAGAATTTGGTGGAAGGTCTGATGTGTGTGTGTGTGTGTGTGTGTGTGTACAGATTCATTTTATTTTTTCCAAGTTGCTTTAGCTATTTCAGATTGCATTTACATATAAATGTTCACTTTATATCTTCTGTGTCTAAAATGTATTAGTGAGATTTTGATAAGAATTTTTAAACCTATAAGACCTTTCTATTAACCTTTAAAATAAATCTTAGAGTGAAGATCTTTCTTTATGCAGTCTAACCCCATCACTGCATCTATACTGTGGTAGTTCATGAAATCAGCTATAAAATCTATGTTCATAAGAGAGCATTACTACTGTCATGAATATATACATTTAAGACTGTACATTTCTATAACTGAAAAGTTAAATTTGACCATGTGGCCCCCCATTTGATAAGAAAACAAATTTGGTTTCTAAATCTGTGCGCTCTTAGTAGTGGGTGGCATTAGACAGGATAGGAGTAGGATTCAGAACTCCAGCAGGACAGCTGCATGAGAGAGGAGGAGAGGTCTGCAACCTGAGGAGAAGATAGAGGGCAGCAGGCACTTCACCTTCTGTCTGCATCAGGGGCATTTTCTGACAGGGGTGGTCACTGTTGTCTTTCAGGTCCCCGGATATCTCATGCCATGCTCCTAGTTCTGTCCGCCATCATGCAGGACCTGCAGTGGTCCTTCTTCCAGCTAGATGGCTATGGCTTTTATTCAAGTTACTGCTTATCTGAATCTTTCCAACCCTCATTTCCAGATTGCTTCACAATGGAATGTTGAGCTCCTACTTTTGCACCACCCTTCGCAGCAACCCCCTGAGTTAAATGATATCACTTGAAATGCCTCGGGTGGCTTTTACTTTAATATATCTGCACTAATCCTAAAACATGTTCCAGATGCACAGGAAGCCTATAAAGCAACTACATATATAATGTCTACAATGCAATATAAGCACACATAATGCGGTAAGTTTAAGGACAGTTACTGAAGGTGCAATGAAAGGCACTATGCTAGAGGGAGTCTGTAGACAATCTACGAAGTTTCATTGTTTGTAGGGTCTACACAGGATCTGTTAGGTATGAAAAGTGGAACACCTGTTCGAATTGTGAACTGCTATAAAGAGGACTCTGGTTTTCCAGGCCTTCTACTACTTATACATGTCTTGGTTACTTTTTCTCATTGCTGAGACAAAATACCCAATGCCCAAAATGAAGGAAGGAAAGGTTTATTTAGCTTACAGTTTGTGGAGGTTTCAGTCCATACTTGGCTGGCTCAGAGGCAGAGTGGCACATGGCACAGACCAAATGTTCATGGCGGCAGAGCACAGCAAAACAACCAGAGCAAAAGGGAGAAATGGCAACAAGCAGCCTCTCTCCTTCCCTTACACTGTAAACTGCCTACCCCCACCCAGGGGGCGGGTAGCTCTCACACAATCTCCATGCCTTCCTCTTCCACAGGCTCAGGATGTGTACAAAGTAAGCACCCTGGCTTCCTGCTGATTCACTCAGCTAAACCTCTAGACTCCCCAAGTTGACACAATGTATCAACCATAACAATACATAATGACATACCTGTGTGGCCAACATGTCACTTGATTCTACTGACTAATTTCTGTCCTTGTGCTTGATAGAGATGTAAGAAAAAAATGCAGACATATATATACATGGGTAAGTAGACAGAAATATCTTGAAATTATTTGGGTGGATGTAGTGGCAGAAATCTATGAATTTGAAACTAAGCATAGCCTCATGACCTTACATGTGTTTACAAATCATAGCTGGGGGCTGACATCTAACTAACTTAACACTGTGTAAGTGGCTGTATCAAGAGAGATAATATCCCAGCTGTGCCCTCAACTTTTTATGCTGTTCTTTTAAATTTCCTCATTTTGAATTTTCACTTGTGTATCTTTGGAGTGCATTATTACACTTACTCTAGGGAGCTGGTACATGTACATAAAACACTTTATTTTTATGTCCCCTGCCCCTTCTCTGTCTCTCCACTACCTCCATCTCTTGGTCAAGAGGGTAAATTTAAAATAACTTATCTCTACAGATCAAGAAATTGTACTTTCAACACTCAACAATAGTGAATGGTTATTAAATTCTATAATTTATTCCTGATATTTCTGCCCAGGCCCCCTTTTCCCTGTGCCTCTGGTGGAGCAATAGGCTGAGGAGAGGGCAGGGAAACAAAGACAGTAAAATGAGGTAGAAAAGTTAGTAAGTTTACCACATATTGAAGGGGGGCATATAGAACACTTGTTCTTATGAACTAAATTCTCTTTATCTTTTCCCCGAGTGCTAGAACAAGTACCTTGCCATATTTTTCCCCCACGACCAACAATCTGGGGCACAGCCCAAGGCCTCATCCATACTAGGCCAGGGTTGCACCACTGAACCACACGCCAGCCCTATATGTTCCAAGCAGCGCCTCTGAAAACAATTTCCTAATGTTGAAAACCAGAGTGAAATGGTGCATGTTGTTGAGGTTCTGTTTCAGCATCGTGAGAGCTTTCCATCATTGACTTTAATGACTTAAAAATTGCAGTGAATGTGTATCAATAATGTGAAATCTGAGAAAAGATAACCCTGGACTTAAACTCACCCTACAAAAAATATACACAATATAGAATAAGAGATGAACTAAATGAATCCTATCATTTGTTTGTCTTTAACAGAAGTATATTTAAATTATATTAACATATTAATTATACAGGAATATTTTGAGTTTTTTCACAAAATATTTTAATCCCAAGTAATGGTTAATAAAGAGAGTCTGATTAATGGAACATTTTAAGGGAGAAAGCTGCCTTCTTTTATTCCAGGCCATCTCCCATTGCCAGGGAAAATAATACCCAGATTTATGTGTTCCTCACTGAATGGTCTCTTTCTGTAATGCCAGTGAATAATTGCTTCAAAAAATACTAAGTTCATGGAAAACGGAACAGTGATTTATAGCATTTGGAGAGGCGTTCATTCTAATTGCAAGAGCAGCAATTCAGTATCTGTAGCCAAGAGATGCAGAATTTGGGGCGGGGGGATATCTTTTGAGATTTTAGTTGTCAGCAAATACAGAGAAGTATAAGGTGAAATTTTGCTCCCATTTCGAAACAGGATAACAATCCTATTTCCCTAAATGAAAATCCCATAACAAATTTCTTAATTTAAGAGTACTGGCATGTTCTCTTCCTTAACAGATAACATTCAAGAACTTTGGATGTTAGACTCAAATAGTTAAGAATCTCCAAGCCTGAGACACCAGCCACTCTTAACTGAATAAAACTTGTAAAATTGATATCCACTCAGTAGCATGGCATTTTACTTCCCAGTGAATTTAAAAGCCAAATTTTTAGTACAAAATGTCTGGCTTACTCTTTACAATAAGATTTCTACCATTTAAACTAAATGCCTTTGATTTGTAAGTATATATATGGCTTAGTATTATGCCATTAATTATAGAAAATTCTAAAACATTTACTAGCAGTTTGTAAGATATTGTCCATAACAAATTAGCCAACAATCCAAAAAGAATTATTTGAATTCATAAACCAAGGTCAATACAAAATAATTTTTCATGAACAAGCAAATATTTTGTTTTCTTAAAGCAAGATAAAGGTTATATGAAAATAATGGGTAATTGTGTATTTGATAACTATCTGGTATAAAACATTTACACTGAGAAAAAAAGAATACTTTTCACTCTGTTTTCAATTAAGTTTTCTGCTTCTAGCAAGCTGATTAAGTTAAGCTTTCTTTTTCAATAATGTGTCCCTCAAGCAAAGTTACTATAATTTACTGAACTAGTAAAACTATTCTTGAATTGATATTTCAACAAGATTAATAAGTTGGTGGGAAGGAATTTTCATCCTTCAATAGGAAATACTTAAAATCCTATTAATTTAAAATGACAGTAAAGGAACAATGGAATTGCCTAAAGTGATATCACTATTCCATGTCCTGATAGAATTTGAACTCAGGTGTATACATTTGTCAAAATTTATCAAGTGATGTATTTAAGATCTATAAGTTTTATGTTATATAAATTTACCCTCAAAAGAAAAAAAATGATGTGCAAACAGGCACAGAATTCTTAATGATGTTTATGTTAAAGTACAGGGAGATAAATGATAATATCTAAAAATTCTTTACATTAAAATGCATGAAAGATGTATTGATTGATAGAAAATTAAGTGTTATTGGTTGGATTTAGAAAGTAAATGAGCATGTAAAATTATTTAAATTTCCTGTTTAACCTTGTTTACAATTTGGATTTAAATTTTTTAACAGCAATTTAAAAATAATTCCTTTTCTACATAGACCTGAAATTTGCTCCACTTTTAGAGATTTGTAAAGAATATGCAGTTAAACAGAACCAATTGTTTAGCCTTTGAGACTGTATTTTGTATAACTGGGTACTTTAAAAACATCTGAAAAAAATGCAGTAAACAAAATGAGAGCTTTTATGTTCCAATCTATATGTGCAACTTTCAGTAGGAAAGTTAACATTAAAAACCAAGTTAACATCTTGGTCTCTTGTCCTTCCACTGACCCCAATTTTCAAAGGTTTAGAAATTGGCTGTGAATTTGGCTTTGGTGCTGAAACTTGGCACCAAGACTAAAACTCAAGACCAAGTCGTCATTTTCAGTTTATTTTTAAGTTTACTGGCATGAAGTTACAACACCCATGTCTTTGCCTAAGACTACAATGCCAGAGGCTGTCAGGACGCAGTGTCCCTCCAGTGACGTAGCACGAATATCTGCAAACATCTGCAGTAAGTTCATGATGGGAAAAACTGCTGTAGCAGGAAGTCAGAAATAAACAAGAAAGTGAGACAAAAGTTTAATGCTTAGGTGTGAGCCATTCTTCAGTCTTAAGAAATTGTCTATGGATGTATGGTCAAAAATTCAAGATGTCAGGAAGCTGGTTTACTATCTATTTCTTATCAACATTTTTAAATAGAGTAAGACTGTAATGGTGATGATTTGTAGATCATGAATGGAAGGCAAAAAAAATATTTCTTCTGATTTGTACTTGTGGGTGCTTTTTCTTTCTATCTTCTCTTCTGCAAGTTTGTTCATTGATCCGAACACCAGTATTTATTTTAACACAGTCTAGCTCTTACTTCAAGATGGCTTTTGCTTTCTTTTCCCTTTCCCTCGTCACAGTTTGTCAATGAAACGCCCCCCAAATAAAGATGGCTTTCACTTTAAGATTGCTTTTGTCTCAAGATCAAGTGTGATCTGGTTTTCACTAGTTTTTCATATTCATTTTATGCATACTTTAAATATGCTAGTATTAATATTCCATGTGAAATTTCAGTAAATAACTCAAAGCTTTGAAAAATTTAGGGAGCTTAAAATGTTCTGTTTGGTAACAGATATTTAGTAAAAATCTTGCACCATTTCTTAATTGTATAGGAAATAAAATATTAATCGAGAAATCACTCCTACTAACCTAAAAATTTACCCAATACTATAGACCAAGATAAAGACAAAAGCTAGAGAGAAAATAATGAAAAAGGAACTTAATGGGCATATTCATGCAGTAAGCTTCCCATTAGCACTTCTGTATGGCCAGTCCTGCCCGAAGTGTCTCACATGGAAATAGAGAAATGAAACAGACACCGTCCCTCCGTTAGAGAAACCAATACACTTCCCTTGAAAATTGAATACACAGGTTCCTGGCCTCAGGAGCTACACTTGGACTGTTCTACCCACTTCGAAATAATCAGTGAGTGCGCTGAATTTGCAAGATTTTTCCTAATGGGAATTTGTAGAATGATGAAAAGCAAAGCTGAGAATAAACCAGAACCACAAAGAGAGCAAAGGAAAAGTAAAGGAGAAAGCAAAAGAAGGACTGCAAGGAGCAGTGCTGGCGAGTTTGAGGGTGACATTTGGTGCTCCCTAAGTACTCACAGCATGTCCAATATGAAGTACTTTATATACTGCATACACATCATTTTGTTTACTAAAACACAGACTTATGAGATAGGCCCCAGTATTCTGTCCATTTTAGACAGACAGACAACAGAAGCTCACACAATTTAAGTAATTTTTCCAGAGTTACTCACTGAGTGCCTGGCTGAATTTGGACTTAGAGATAAATATTCTTATTTCAGAACTCAAACTGACTGAGTGGTCACCAGCATAGGTGCTGTAATGATGCCACCTTAGAGAGGCCTGAGAAGTTACTGTTCAACTTGACAGGAAAAAGACATATGCATATATGTACTTGAGTTGCACAGTCTGTGTAGCGTGAAGAAAAAGAACATAAATTACCAGAGTGTGAAAACACAGGGCCAGGGCACAAGAAAGAAGTCCATGATCTTTATAGTCATAGTGAGCCGTAATAAAGCCCTGATTCTCAAAACAGTGTAACAGCATTGACAATGGAATATTAAAATATCCCCCAAAACTGCTGAAAAATTATGAATCAAGAATATAACTTGTGAGTTTTAAATTCTCCAAACTGTGCTTTCTTTGCTGAAATTGATTTACTGTCTCTGAAAAATGAAATCATTGTCATTATATAATACGATTGGTTAACCAGCATAGTTCAGGGGGTAACAATGGTCATCTCTCTGTGGACAGTTTGCCCTTCTATCTGCACCTTGTTTCATTTAATTGGCTCAAACCTCACCTTTTGCTACATTTCCTATCTCCCACTAGATTTTTGTCATCTGGTATAACTATGTTTGGCCACTGCCTAGCATTTAAACCAAGTATGGCAATTCATGTACAGTGTTTCTTTATCACAAGTATCGCAATTCATGTACAGTATTTCTTTATCACAAGTACAGCATATTCCTAATTGATATAAATAATTATTGGAAATAAAAATATAATACCATTATTACTGCTCTTACATTTTATTGTTTTGATAATTAATAGTCAACAATAAGGCATTATTGAAATAATGAAATAATAAGGCATGAATAAATAAATAAGGCATAAATATGAAATACTAAGGCATAAGGTAATCTACCTGAGCAAGAAATACGTTAAAAAATAGTAGTTAGATCCATAAACCTATTTTTCTAAAATGCTGACATAGACCCTGTCATATCTGACTGAATTTAAGGTATAGGCCTTATGCCTTAATATTTTCTGAATTGGAAAATTAATTCTGTTTGACTTTTTTCACTACAACTCTAATCAGAAACAACAATTACTTTTACTTTAAACAACTATTTAATTTAAAACCCATCTAAAATGTATCATAAGTTTATTATCTGGAGTACTTTCAATTTGTAATAAAGGTTGAAATATGATTTTAGAAAAGGTAATTGATGAGACATGTATAATTCAGAATCTTTTCCAGGAGCCCACCTAAGTTCCTTTAAAATGCCATTTATTCTCAATTAGGCATATCCTGGACTTTTCCTTACCTATGTGAGCTTTGTTTGTTTATTTTCATTATGGTTTTATGATTCTGAAAATTCTATAAGAAAAAATACTATAAAATATCACAAATGTACAAAATTCTCACTTAATATTTCATCAAGAGCTCTTTTTTACAGATATGAAAGATCTATTTCGGTTTTAAAAGTTAAGGAAACACAAACCTTACAGCGTGCAAATGGATTTCAAGTGTGATGGAACAAAATTTCTGCTTTCTGTGTATCTGCTTCCATCAAGCTCAGATGCTGAACTGCTCCAAGATGATGTCATTACAGGGGATTTCTGTTGTTGCTGTATGACCCTAGTGGCATCTGAAATGCTATTTTTTTTATTTTTTGAAGAACTGTATGCTTCATGGAATAGAACATGCATTATCTAATTTGGTTAAACTCAACATTTATTTGGATTTTCTACAAATATATCTGAAGTAAATATGAAAGAAAATCACATCAAGAAAAATTTTAAAATGGTTAACTACCCTTCAAGCTACTTACTACAGATTCTTCTGTATACTTTACACATGAGAAAGCATTCCAGCTTTAACCATTACAAACTTTCATTTGGCTTCTGTGATCTTCAATCATATAACCTTTGTAGTGTTTTGTTTTGTTTTGTGTTGTAGTTTTATTTTGTGTTGTTGTTTTGTTTGTTTTTAAACATTTCCCATTTTCTGGCACTATAATATCTTCCAACTTATCTTACATATTTTTGGCCACAGTGCTTGGATCAACCATTGTCTCATTCAGTTTGGGCTGCAAAATCAAACATAAAATAGACAAGGTGGTTTTACTTCTCACAGTTCTGGCGGCTGCGAAGTCCAAGATCAAGGTGCTGACAGATCTGCTGCCCAGTGAATTTCTGCTTCCTGGTTTTCATCCTCATGGTAAAGAACAGAGCGAGAGGAAGTGAACTTTCTTGTTTCTTCTTGTACCCTCATTAATATCGACTCTATATTCATGACCTAACTACATCCCAAAGGTTCCACCCCTAAGTACCATCACATTGGAGATTAGCCATCAACACACCAATTTTGGGGTGCAGCTGGGTGGAGTGTACAGGCATTCAGTGCATAGCAGCCATTTTCCCTCATTCTTGTTACTGGAGAACTGTGCTAGAAACAAGGATCAGCAAGACTGACCATTGGAGCAACCTGATGCTCTTTCCCCAACACATACGGAGAGAGGAAACAGAAAAACAAACAACTACCTTTCAGCTCGAGTGTCTGAAGGACAGAACTGGGGCACAAAGAGGAGTTAGGAAAGTCTGTGATCACAGACTCTTGAGCTGCCCACACTGAAAGGGGCCTGAAGCACTCTCACTTCTGCTCATCTCCCTAGCTGAAACCACTTCAGAACCAGACAGAGGACCTACCTGTGAAAATAAAGCGATCAGCATGCTCCATGCATCCCCACCACCTCTCTAGATTCCTGCAGCTGTACTGCTAGAGAATCCTTCATTGATCCTGGGCCAATTTAGGGAGCTGCCTGGGGTTTACAAGGCTGAATTGCTTGAGAGGAATTCACCTTGTGCCCCATTGCCCGTGAACCTAGGCGGATAATGTAGTGTGCCATCTCGACTCTGGAATGAGTGCTAACATGCGTGCTGCTCTGGCAGCTGCTAGCCTCTGTATCTCTGCATCTCTAAGACTCTTGCATCATTATATCGCATTCACCCTGCTCTTTTAGCCAAACAGCCACCGTGTCCTGCTTCCATCATCCTTGACCAGCCCTGCAGAGTAAAGTCTGAGCTGCTGAGAGGCATCCCTTCCCTGAGGAGTGAGGCTAAATTTGTGCTGTTCCTTGACCTCTGAGGCCAAACACAGCTGCACCTGATCCTTCCTGGGCTTTGCACCCAGACCATGTGGTCTCAAAGAGCTGGAGAACTGCTGCGCACCCCACTCATTCGGGGCCAGGGTCACCATTATGCACTGCCCTCTCTCCTGATGTCACAGGTGCCATGATCCCTGAAGAACCCTGGAGCTTGAGCTGTAGTTGTTCCTTCATTGCTGGCATCTGAGCCTCTGGAATACCTCCCATCTCCAGATCCATGCCAATGCTGTCCCCCGAGCCCCAGGACCAGAATCACAATTGCATTCACACCCCCTGAGCTCCGGGATAGAGACCCACAGTCACAGTCCTGGCTTGGTAGGAGACTTATATTCACCTATGTCTAAGAGAATGAACCTGTATTCATGCCCTAGCGCCATAGTAGTGCAACAGGACACTGAGCCCAAAACTCCAGATACACAGCCACATTAAGCACATGCAAACAACATCCTTACGGTTCCCTGGGGCCCATGTCAGACCAAGCAGCAAGAGCCATCGCTCTAGCTAAGTCTCCCCTCATAGGGAAAATGAGGGCAGAAATATTACTAAATTCCTTGCCTCTGAGAATCCTAACAATGTGCCTCATCTGCATCACAAACTCCTGTAGCCTAGGCTACTAAGGCCCCCACAGCATCCTTAGTGTGTATTTGAGCTGAATAATCTGCACAGAGCCTATTCTACTGCACCCACCAGAGCCACAGGCAATGCACACTATCCAACCAACATCCTCAGACCCATTTGGAGATAAGTCTTTCCCTGTATAAGCCGATCTCCACAAGTGACTGTTCAAACAGATGCAGAGATGTCAGTACTGGGACACACCAGAAACATGAAAAAGCAGAAAGTGTGATATCATAAAAGGTACATAATAAGTCAGTGATAACTGACCGTAAAGAATGCACATGTATGCACAGCTGAACAAGGATTTCAAAATAGTAATCATAGAGAACCACAGTGAGATACAACAAAGTACAAGCAGACAATTCAATGAAATCCAAAAACCATTCAAATGAAAAATAGAAATTGTACAATGTGATAAATAAATGAAATAGAACCAAGCAGAAGTCTTGTAGTTGAATAATTTAATGAATTAAATACAATAGAGACTCTCAATAGCAAATAAGATCAAATAGAAGAAAGAATTTATGAACCTAGAGACAAGTCTTTTGAAATTATCCATTCAGAAGGAAACAAAACGAATGAAAAGGTAAAAAAGCCAACATGTCTTATGGAACAACACAAAACAAGCACATGTTTTCCTTATAGGACTTTCACAAGGAAAGGAAAAGAATTAGAGAATTGCACAGAAAGTTTATCAGCAAAAGAATTGCTGAAAACTTTTCACGTCATCTGAGAGATATACAGGCCCACAGAGTTCAAAAGCTCCTAAAGGATCAACTCAAACAAGTTCATTAATGACAAATCCTAATCAAACTGTCAAAAGTAGAAGTGAAAGACTCCTGAAATCAGTAAGTGAAAATGTGCAGATATCCCCCATCCCTTTGACTACCAGCAGATTTCTCAGCAAAAACTTTGGAGGGCACAAAAGAACTGTGGCATATATTTGCAGCGGTAAGAACAAAGCCACCAACTGCACCCAACAAAGCTAGAAATGAATGAGAAATAGTCTTTCCCACCAAACAAAAGCTGAAGAAATTCATCAGCACTAGATTGGCCTTACAAGAAATCCTTAAGAAAGTGGAGAAAATGGTTATCATGAAAACATATGCAAAGATAAACCTCACTGGTAGAGGTAAGTTCAATTTTTTCCTCTTTTTTATTAGTGTGTGTTTGTGCTACACAATAAACACATTCATTGTTGGAAACTTGTATATTTGATACTTTTTATGCATTCTTCTCCTCCTTTTCTTCCTGTCTCCCTCCGTCCTCAGATCCTCCTCCCATCTGTGTAAATTTTATCTCCATATTTTCTCTCATCTGTGTTTGTTTTTATTTCTTAATGAAATTTAGAATATCCTATTGCTATAATGGTGGGGCGGATGTCTTTCAAACCTCTCACATGAAGAGTAAAACTCAAAATGATCAAAAATAGGGCCGGGGATATAGCTCAGTGGCATAAGCACTTGCCTGGCAAGCCTAAGGTCATGAGTTTGATTCTTGGTACCAAAAAAAAAGATCAAAAATAACATAACTACAAATTTTTAAGTAATACACAATGTAAGAAGATGTAAATTGTGACAACAAAAATATAAATTGTGAGAGACAGTAGTAAAAATCCAGCTGTTTTGAGCTTAAAATAGTGTAATTATAAGATTATTTTTATGGAAGCCCCATGGCAAGCTCAAGGCAAACAATTACAGTTGATTCTCAAAGCAGAAAAGGAAATTAGAATTTAGCATGAATTAAATCACCAAATTACAAAGGTAAACAAGAAATAAAAGAGCAAAAGATTTATAAAGCAGACAAAACACAATTAACAAAGTGGCATGTGTAAATGCTTACTTGTTAACAATAATTTTGAAGGTAAATTAAACCAATCCTCCAATCAAAGATATAAGAGGGACTGAATGGATATCTAATTATGTGCTCCCTACAGGAGACTCACTTTAGCTTTAAAGACATAGGTTGAAAGTAAAGGGATGGGAAAAGATATTCCAAAGTGGTAACCACATGAGAGCAGAGATGACTGTCTTACATCAAAGAGATTTCATGTTAAAAATTGCTACAAGAGGCAAAAACTGTCATTGTGTAGTGATAAAGGCACCAAATCTTCAGTAAGACATAACTATAATAAATATAGATATACATACCAGGACTTCGGGGAAGATGGCGACCAGGTGAGCGGCAGAGGGAAACTCTCCCAGAGATTGATCCTTTGCATGTGGGTGCCGGGTCCACGGCTGCGAAATTCCAACTGAACGTGTTCCTCTCCGCTGCCTGAGCATTGACGGGTCGGCTGGATATGCCGCGGCGAGAAGTGGGCGGGCCCTGAGAGCTGGGCGAACGAGGCGATCGGCGCTGCGCTTGGGCCGCGGCTTGGCTGAGTCTGCGTACCACCGAGTGCAATTGCGGCGGGATGGACCCTCCCAGCTCCTGAACCCAAACGGCTCTCAGGCAGCTGCAGCCAGGAATTTTTGGAGGTGGCAGAGCAGAGCAAACTCGGAGAACGCGCTCCTCGGGCAGACAGCGCCAATATGGGCAGTGGTCCGGGAACCCCCTCAGAGCCCCGCCCCAGCAGCCAGCGCCATCCTCGGCCGGAGAGAGGGAACTGCAGCAGCTGCGGTCGGCGGCTCCTGTGAAAACGCTGAGGAGGCGGAGAAGCACCAGGGAGCGCTGGGATCTCCTGCTGGCACGGATCTCGGAATGGGTGAGCCGAGTGAGCACCGCAGCAGGATTTCTGAGTCGGGAAGAAGCTCGACCCAGGGAGATTCATCTGAGTGGCTTTCCTGCCTGCACGGTCCCAGGGTGAGTTGATTGGGCGCCCTGACCGGTTTTTTTGAGTCGGGGAGAAGGTCTGCCCAACAAAGGATATCCAAGCAGCTCTACTGACTGCACGGTCCCAGGGATGGAAGAGCTGGCTGGGCGCCCCGACGGGATTGTTGAGTGGGGGAGGAGCTCCACCCAGGGAGGAACACCTGAGCAGCCCCCTGCCTGCAAGGTCCCTGGGGCAGCGAGCTGTTTGTGCGCCCCAGCCAGGTCTCAGGGTAGGAATTAGAAGTAAAAATCTCAGCAGACAGCTTAAGGGACATTCTCCCAAAGAGAATGAGTCATTGGAGCAGCCTCTGCAGCAGACCTTTGCCTGCTGAACTGCCTGGGGAATTTATAGCTCAACATTTTGAATCTGATACCCAAAAATGGGAAAACAGAGGAACAAAATGCAGTCTCAAAACTCAACCCGACCCAGAACAAGTTCTGAATGCAAGGATACAGGGGAACCAGGAAGCCACATACCTGCAAGTTATGAAACGATTGCATCCGAAGTGAAACAACTCCAACAGGCCATAAAAGAGCTTCAAGCAGAAATAAGACACATACCTGCAATGATCTCTCAGACAAAAAACAAACTTAAAACAATAATAGAAGAAATGTTCTGTACACATAGAGAAGAAATAGATAAAAGACTAGAAGAAAATAGGAAACAAATGGAAACATTACAAGAGCAATTTAGGAATGAATTACCAAGAATGAAACAGGTCCAAAGAGAATACCAGGATTTGAAAACTTACACTGAAAGCTTGCAAAACGACTTAAATGAAACCGAAGATAGAATTTCAGAACTTGAAGACAGCATGGCAGCTTATGAGCGTGAAAGGAAGGATCTTATAATATCATCAAAGACACAAGAAAAATCAATCCAACAGCTCCAAGATGAGGCAAAACGTAATAATATTTGAGTAATAGGAGTGAGGGAAACAGCAGGAGACCACACAAACGATATAAAAAGAATATTTGCTGAAATAATAGCAGAAAATTTCTAAAACAAGGCAAAAGATACTGAAGTTCAGTTAAACGAGGCATATAGAACCCCAACGATCCAAAACCCAAAGAAAAACACACACAGACATATAATAGTCAAGATTCCAAATATGCAGCAAAAGAACACAATATTAAAAGCTGCTAGAGAAATGAAACAGGTCACCTATAAAGGAAAGTCCATCAGAATCACAGCAGACTTCTCAACGGAAACCATGAAATCAAGAAGAGCTTGGAGCGAGGTATTACAGACTCTGAGACAAAACAACTTCCAACCCAGACTGATGTATCCTGCAAAACTATCCCTCAAATTCGATGGAGAAATAAAATGTTTCCACAACAAAGAACTGAAGAGCTTCATGAGTGCCAAACCAGCATTGCAAAAAGCACTAAAAGATATTCTAGACAGAGAAAGAAGAGACCACAATCACAAGAACAATAATAGAAATAACTCCCTAAACAGAACAAGCAAGTAAACAGTCAGCAAAAGAAGGAAAACAACAAGTAAATAACATGACTAGAATAAGCCAACATATAACCATGATAACCATTAATGTAAATGGCCTCAATTCACAAGTCAAAAGGAAAAGATTGGAAGAGTGGATTAAGGAACACAATCCAATGATATGCTGTATACAGGAAACACATTTTACTCAAAAGGAAATCCACAGGTTGAAAGTTAAAGGTTGGAAAACAATTCTCCATGCAACAGGTCCCCAGAAAAAAGCAGGGGTAGCTATTATGTTTGCAAACAATGTAAACTTCAA
>PVLD010003871.1:0-134861 GCA_004027595.1 Dinomys branickii | reverse complement strand
CCAGTGCAAATTCCCTACTATCTTATCTATAATTTGGTATTTCCTTTAATGTTTTTGTGTTAACTAATGTGAAGATAACTATGTAATACAACATCCAGTTCTAATTCCCTACTATATTCTGTATAACTTTGTATTTTCTGTATTGTTTATGGCTTTTCTGGTTCATATGTCTCCATTCTTTTGTCTTTAAAAAAAAATTTAAAAAAATAAATAAATAAATAAACCGTTTTTGGAGACACAAAAAATAAAAAAATAAAAAAATAAATTCTGTCTCTCTAGATCCAAAAAAAAAAAAAAAAAAGAATGATGTCTCCCAATAGCAATAATGCAAAATAACAATGGCTAAATGAAATGACTATTTAAGTACCAGTTTTATGTTAGGTACCATCCTAGGGGCTCATAATTATCTTATGTAACCTTTTAATTAAAAACACACACACCTATTCCAAGATCACAGGCTCAGTGGAGTTAGGTAATCAGCCTAAGGTTACTTAAAACTTTAATTCTGCTTCCAATACATGTTCCGATAAACAATCAATATAAAAATTTCAAGTCTTCAACATGTTGGAAATCCCTTACTCCCAGCAACCTGGGCTTCTTGCCCATTACTCTGCTGAAGCAAGCATTTCAAAGGTCACCAACATCTGACTTACTGTGAAATGCAATAGCCTTTTTCTTTCACTATTCTCCATGATTTTTCCAAAGCAGCTGACCTTACTGATTACCATTTCTCCTAAAATGTTCTCTTCCTTCATTCAGGCATAGATTCATTTCTTCACCAGCACTAATTAACTTACCAGTGAAGTAGGTGTTGCATGTTGGTTTAAAAAAAAAAAAAACCTACTGTATGTTATAACCTCCACCTTGAAAGACAGATGCAGGCAGTGTAAATGCTATAAAGTGAATTGATAAAGTACCACAGCACAAGATCGAGAGGGAAAGGCTGCAGGAAGGCACAGTTTAAGGAGTCAGGTGAGAAAGGAGGACAGAGGTACAGGGAGATGGAACCAAAACAGGGGTTCTCAATCGCTGTGCACCCGAGTCACCCCCCCGAGGTTTGTTAAAACACAGACTGCTGTGTTACCTCCCTGAGTTTCTGCCCTGGTGGGTCTGAGATGGAGACTGAAGCTCTGTATTTCTAACCAGTCTCCAGAAGATGCTGACACTGCTGGGCAGGGGCCACAAGTTGGAGAGCCACTGAACTAATAGGTGCAAGAGAACTAAATATCCAAAGAATATATAAACACCTGAAGCAAAATACACAGTTGGAGATGAGTCCAAAAAGGTCAGAAAGCAGATCATCAGGAGCTTTAATCCCAAGGCTTACACTTTTATTTCTTGTTAATAGGCAATAGAACATATTAAATATTTTATAAGATAAAAAGCTTTTAATTTACACATAAAGCTCTAACAAAAGAACAGAAATTTAATTAAAACTATGGTTGCCAGTCTGAGAGACGTGATACATATGCAGCAGCAAACGTGGCCAAAGGTCCTCAAATTAACCTCAGTTGTGGAGCTACAAAAGTGGAGCCGTCTAGGAAAACCAGGGCTTTTCTAGAGAGAAACTTCCCTCGCTCACCTGTCACACTGAAATCACAGAGACAGAGCTAGGAGGCAGGGACGCGGACGGCCGAGTGCAAAGAAGAGGGAACTTTTGGGAGATGCCTTAACTGAGCGGACTTTTATGATAATCTAAACCTTATGCAGAAGGCCTTCCCTAGGTATGCTGACACACGCATTCCATTTCCAGATCCTGTAGTAACGTACTTACTGTAAAATGACCCACCTGAGAACAGGCCTGTGTGCACATGATGACTACCCATCCTTACTTCTCATCTGAAAACTAACCGCTTCACCCCATACAAAGTCAAGGTGTACTCTGGCTTATTGTATACGGCCCACTGTCCCTGGACAGTTTCATTCACAATCTTAATCCATTCAGAAAAGCCTCCTGTATTAAAGGCTCTTCTTTTCCCAATCACATCTCACAAAGTACAGAGAGAACCCCAGACCTGGGCCTGTCTCAGAATGTTCTGAGTTCGTAAACAACATAAAACGAGGCAATGGTAATGAATTCCCCTCTTGCATTACTGTCTGTTTTAATAATATATCACTGTTTAGACAGCATCTTGTGGAATCAAAGTAAAACTGTCTGATCTGAAAGTGCTCCCCCAAGTCCCACTTATTCAAAGGTAAGCAATTCTTTTCAACTATTCTCAATACCCCTTTATCCCTACCAAGGGTCATCCCCTGAGGAAAAACCCCTCTGTATACATTAACACATGTGTACTTCTTTTCATCCACTTTGAATATTTTCTTGGACCTACAAAATTTATAATACATACAAGATAAAAATCACAGGATTTCTTTCAGAAATTATGTTTATCCCTTATTAAGGTAATTATAATTTATGTAATCAAATAATTTAAAACTATTTCAGATATCATTAATCATTTTCATCTTATAAAGTTCTGAGTATTTCCTATAACCTATTAAAAAGTAAGAAAAAGACAAGCCAAATGTGAAAAAATTAAATTTTAGTAATATATGGCTTCATTTTTTTATTAAGTACATACATGTAGTCTGACCATGAGATCTAGCAAAATTAATGTTTCTATATACAACTTATCTAACCTATTTCTGAAGTTCAATGCTAGATTGTGCTACACACAAGGAGCCACATCTATTAATGTAACAGCATGATTTCTAACATACTTCCTAAGTAACTTATTGAAGCTATGTATTACAGTATATCATTACTAATTGATAAAGTACCATTTCTATTATAAACTGAGTAAACTAATTTTATTTGTGCCACATCTTACTCTGTAGTATTTCAGTAATTTATCACACATAATGTATTCCACAACTTTCCAGTACATTTTTTGTAAATTTTCTTAATATACAAATTATGAATTTAAGTTGAAAGGTGAATACATAATTTGCTAATGAAAATTAAGTCAGATTTGTCAGCCTGATTTGACATTGTGAATTGGCTTTGCCATTTAGGCTACACTGTGGAAATTTCTGTTAATAAAGCTAGCTAAATCTATAGCATTAAGACAAAAGCATTCAGTTAGAACAATTACAGGAGCAATTTGAATTAATAAGTAATTAGTATCTTTATTTTCTCACTCTTTTATGTGTATACTGGAACAAAATATTTCTACATTACAGATGAACTGTTAAATTTATAAATGGTCATTTGTTGTCCTGTTAATGCCTTTTTCCAGCAATCTGAGAAAGTGAATGACTGTAACAGTATTTGGAGAACATTCCTTGCTTTTATCAGGACCAATAATGCACTGAGTGGTACTTGGCAAAGAAGCTGAAATGGTTTCTAAGAACGGAATGATGCTGTGATACCAAAGCTCCTAGTCCCATCTACTCAAAAGCAAGTATCTCAGCTGTTAATCTGTGAAAATTGGCAGAGAAGGGACTGTGTACCTTTTTCTGTCTTGTATTATTTATCCATGGATACAAGAGTCAGTCTGAGAAGAAAAAAAATTATAGTCCCATCAATCTCACTGACAAATGCATTTGTAACCAAAACCCACTTTCTGCTTAATAAATTATCAAAACTTGTAATATTTACATGGATTTGATTCACTGAGATGACTGCATTAAATAAAAATTCTATTCCAGATATACAGTTTTCCTAATTTATATCACAAACATGTATGATAAGTCAATGATAAAGGAATTCCCAGTGAGCATTTACAGTACTGCAATCTGGAAGATGAGGATGAAAAACAAGGGCTGTGCATGAAAACCAAAGATTTAAAGCAATAATCTCAAGTTTTGAAAGTCCCTGCTTTCTTCCTGAGGGAGGACAGTGACCCTAGTTCCAGACCTAAAAGGTTCAAAACCCACTTCTGCCACCTACTTGCCGTACACCACTGCCACATCACGTGACATGTGGGACAGCTGTCAATCTTCGAAGTTTTCTTAGGTGCAGTGATGATCAGATTTCACCAATCAAAGTAGAAAAGCAAAAAGAGAGTGTAACATGAGACCATGCTAAGCAGCAGAAGGAAAACATAAATGCTTGGAGTAACGACGAGGCAGGACTACAAAATGATTGCTATTTTTGAAATTGGTGAAAAGTCAGCTAAGGGGCAGAGAAAACATCAAGTTTACAGACAGGGTGCCCCCCTGCTGTCTCCTGCGATCATCTAGTCTGGGAAGCAACTACTGCTCTGTGCAGGAGCCACCTGACCTACAAATTTAGCTCCACCCATGCTCCGCCCTCTGGACTCCAAACGCGTACTATGTGCCTCAGTGCAGGAGAAGGCAGAACTAGGAAACAAGGCCAAATGCATTTTTTGTGTCTGTCATATTTTCATAGGTGATCACTGAAAAAACTGCTACAAATTTGAGGGGAGAAAAACAAAAAAAACAGAAAAAATATCATCCACAATCACACCATCCAAAGGAAACGAATGAGCACACGTTGATGTATCTACATCTGCTTTATTCAAAGTGTAATTTTATGTAGTTGAGACACTACTATGTGGACACAAGTATTTAACTTATTGGGGTTGTTTCCCTCACTTTATATCATTTTTATTTCCCTTGCTCTCCATGTAATCAGTCACATTTGTACCACCACAATTTTCTCTCGATCAATGTCTCCTTTCTCATCCAGCTCCTGTCACTAGAGAGCTAGTATTTAGGCCTTCATATCTCCATTACTGCAATGACTCTCACCTGGTTTGGTCTTCCAATTTTCTTCGGCCTATCATATCCTAGGTAAATCAAGTTAGTCTTCTCAAAATATTGCTTAATATATATCGCTTCTTTGTTCAAAAATTTCCAATGCTGTCCCCAGCCTCTTCACATACCCCTCACATAAACACACGCACTGGCACACACACATGCGCACGCGTGCCCCCTCCTTGAACAGGGTCAGACCTTCAGCAGGCTCATTTACTTTGCAGCCTAATAGGTCTCTAACATGAGCCCTCTGTTGTAACCAAAGTGAACCACCAACTGATTTTCCAGCATTTTAATATTCAGTCACTCAGTGAGTATTTTCAGGCCCTACCCTTACGCTCAGTCTTAGAACAAAACAGAAATGATGTGGGTCCATTTACAGTTCATTAACTAGTGAAAAAAAAAACTTTTACAAAACACACATGAACACACAAATCCACAAACTGTGTACCTCTGATGCAAACATAATTTACAGGGGAGCAGGCTGAGGGGTTCAGGCAAAGTCAACTCACCTGGGACCTGAATGACAGCAAAGTGAGATCAAGCTGGAGAGACAGGCAGGGTTTTATCTGTACAGCTGTATTTTCCAGAATTTCCACTTTCAGTTATGTTCCTTCAAGGCCTTTCTTCACTTTTGCTAACACTGATTATTCTTTCCTTCCTGCTCCAACTCAGATTTTACTTTTGTTTTCCATGAAACCTGGAGAGGTTCCCTCAACTAAAAGCAAACTGTCTCAAAGTGATGGTGCTTAGATGTGCCAGTCTTAGATGTGCCAGTCTAAGTACCAGCCACATGCTACGTGTTTACCAGGGTCTATTTTTATCAAAGAGCTTGATTTTTAACCAGTAACATTATCTGACACATAGTTGCTCATGGGGTTCAGTGCTCATAATTATGAATGGATGATCAGTTGACAGAGGAAAAGGGCTGTTGCTCTATGTTTGCTGGAATGGTAAAAGTATGATGATTCTATTGTGCCACCCAATTCTGAATTTTACCCAAGTCCTGCTCAGCCCTCTCTGGCAGAGCAGTGCAGGCTGGGAGCTACCCCAATGGGGGCGGTGCTAACTGAGCAAGAATTCAGATCAAATTGTGAATAATTTATCCCCTTTCCTACCGCTTCAAGCATTCTCTAGGTAAAAACAGGATGGGAATCAAGTATTCTGCAACAATGATCTCAATACCAGGGTGTACAGGCTGAATTATATGAACAGCAAGAAACTCAGCCACAGTAGTAGCACAGACCCCTAGGTGTGATCAGCGTGCCAGGTTTAATCGCCTCACAGATACAGAAAAAGGCACAGAACAGACCTGAGAAGGAGGTCAGAGAAGAGTCACATAGTAAGATTGTAAGGCTTGTTTTTCTTGGTGGTAAAAGGCTGGAGAAAAAAAAAGCAAACTGACAAACTGACCTCTCTGTTGTTATTTATGGTGCTGTGGATCAAACCAGGACCCTCACTCCTGCAACGCAGTACTCTACCGCTAAGCTATGCCTCTAGCCCCTTAACCTCTTCTTAGCATATGCAGAATTCCACTTAGCAAAAATGACTTTAACTGTACAATAACAGTCCTAGTTAGGAAGGTAAGAAATTTCTTTTTTAGTATATGCAGGACTTTATCTGGCAAAAATGACCTTAACTGCATAGTAACAATACTACTTAGTAAAGTAAGAAGAAATTTCACATAATAAAAGCTTCTTAAACTATGAATTAAGTCACTAAGGGATCACAATTTACCTGGATTTCTTCAAAATGCCAGAAAAGAGAACCTTAAACTGGCAATTTCCGACTATGTAATAAATGCAAAATGAGGCCTGAATAAAATTTCATTGAACATTTCGATAAGACCCATAGTTTCAGAAAGGACAGTAGCGGCTAAGCCACAAGACCCAGACATGACTAATAAGCCTGGATGTGAGAACAGAACTGTTTACAGATGGCAGCTGGAACTTCCAAGGTTCCTCAGTGTGTTCAGAGTAAATGAAAGTAACTACTCAGCGTCATGACAAATACATAATAAACTAATACACAGATCTGGCTTGATTAGAGAATCAAGAAATATTCTTTTCAAAACTCACTTTTCAAGTATGTAAAATCATGCCAGGGGTAAGGGTGAGGTACTTAAAAAATAACTTCCAACTATAGTATGAAATGTTACTATTTTTTATTTAAATTTTAAACAGGAAGTACTCCCCAAAGTGTCAAACAAATTAAAATAAATAAAACCCTATAATTCTAGGGACTTCACTTCCAATATTTTCTATGAAGATCAGAGAAACAAGAACATATTCAGATTTTTTTTCCTTTTTAATGTAAGAGTATAAAAGTGCTTTTCACTGATCCTAGAAAACTGCCTCTCAGTGATAGTTTACAGTTCTTAGTTGCCCACATGTTTTTAACCATAACTTTCATTAAAAGTCAAGTTCAACTGACTAAGCCTGTTTCCACAAGATTATACTTATTTCAGGCTGGAGGTCCAGGGGCTTCCATCTAGCAGCCATCCAGGCAAGGCAACACGAAACCAACGATCACTATTTTTTATGTGATAAAATGACTGTGCAGAACTGTGCAGAACTGTGGGAACAGTTTTTCAAAATCACCTACTTTGCAGAGTAAAATGGTTAAACATTTCTATGGAATGGGTCTACAACAAAATCTATTAGTTCACTAATTTCCAGGCCCACCCTACAAGGCTACTTTAAATTTTTTAAATACCAATTTGAAGCAATTTTATACGTTAAAAAAACATTTGCAAAAAAGACTTATTCCTTCATTCTGGGAGAGAGCCCAGAGGCCTGAAGCTGCAAGGCTAATTAGGTAAGTCTGCAACTCCCGCTTCAGCTCCCTTCCGGTTCCAAATGACAAGAGCGCCGAGTGGTCAGTGTTAGGAGCTCTGGAGACCGGGGCACGACTTTTATTTCCAATACAGTAACATTTAACACACATCTTTAGGGAGTATTTTTATGGAATTCTTTCCATGACTTCTTTAAAAGTTCTAAAAGTTGTCAGTGACAGTATTTTATCAGAGCAATTTCTGGAGTCAGATTTTTAAGTTTTGATTACTCAATACACAGAATATAGTAATCACCCGCCCCTTAAATATCCAGGCCATAACTTATGAATTTATGTGAGTGAGTGGCTCTTCATTCTTGCTAATATGACTAATAATTTCCAATTATACCATATTTTATAATAAGCACACCATACCTGATATAATGATATATCATTTCAATGTAGCTATCCCATGAACTTCTTCAGGTTTAATGGGATTTTGCGTACTTAGAATTTCATCATAAAGAGGCCCTTTGGAATCATTATAACATCAATCCTTTCCCATTATAAGACTCAGCTTTCTTAATAGGCAAGACTAAAAGCACTCAAGACAAAGGCTTAGTCTAACCTAGATTCTACGCCAGGTCCTAATAGAACCTTAACACTAGGGGAAAACACTAGTAAGTGGCAATGACAGCATATTAAAAACTTTTCAGTGAATCAAGAGATCATGGAGGTGGGCAACAACGGCTGATTAAGAGAAATATTCCTTATAACTGGAACTAGTACTTGCATCTGTACCTTTTATTCACTTCTTTGGGGGTAAAGACAGATGTAACTGGAAGCAAATTCAGTACAAAATGACTCATGTTCCACTGAAGTCACAACTTTCTAGCTATATCTGTCAAAGTTGAATTAATTAGGATATTTAATACCAATGAGAGAAAAGGCTTGCTTGTAGGATTTTTTTTCAGAAAAGAAGGAAAGAAATGCTAAGTAGCTGAAAGAGCTGATCCCCAAGTGTGATGATGAAAACTGTCAGCTCTTATGTGCAAAGGGTTTATTTATTTATTTTTTCTTAAACAAATAGTGTCTTGGTGTTTAGGGAATGAAAAAAAAACACACCAGAGAGCCTCTACAAACCCTTATTAGATTACTCCACCTTATATACTTTATGTGAACAGACCTTCATTTTTCAAATCCCTTAATACGTGAGAAACAGTATGTAAATTTTTCACAATCTATTATGAATGTGACTTTAAACTACAGGGAGAAAAAGGGGACAAAAGTAGTTCCACTAAGACCCAATGTCCTCTGGATTTTAATCAGCCACAGTTGGCTTGTAGCTTTCATGGTACGTGGACAGACACAAACACCCACAATTAGTCCAAGGGAGAATCTGAGCTCCCCTTGAGACCACATAGCTAATACTTCAAAATGACTGGCATTTCCCCATGTGGCCTTATGCATAATGAAGTCTTCAGAGAAGACATTGCAAATCATTAATATCTGGCTATGGCACCCATAAATATTAGAGGGTCAGAAGATTGCATGCCTGGCTAGCAGATTCAACAGCTATTTGGTTTTACGTATTCACCTCCTTCCTCACAGTCCATATTTGGGGGAGCATCTCTGAGCATAACTTAGCAACTCCACTTAAAGGTAGCAACGGGAAAAGAGAAAGTCGAATCTGCAAATCTGACAGTGGAGCTGGAAGAGATTTGGTAATTGAATATACTTGCTGAAACTCTGTCTGAGGATTATCACTACTGCAGGGCTCCCCAAACTTTAGTCACCAAGGCTAGTTGAAAGTTGGCTACTTAAAATTTGTTCTGTTCAATTTTTATAAAATCAGTGAATTAAATGTATGCTGACTATAAAACTAACTCATTTAAAAATGATTGAAATTTCCTATTTGAAAGAACTGCACATGTCTTTTTATTAAACTGAATTCTTGTATAAATGGGTAACTGCCCTACCCTTGATATTGCTTAAGTACCGAGTAGCTCTATAAAAATTTCACTAAGGAAATTCTGTAAGTGCAACACACAGTTTCAACTCTATGAGAGGTATTGAGAAAATATTTCAAAACTGTGTGAGGACAGCGATATAAAAAGCCAGAATCTAGTAGGAAATACCTAGAAGGAAGAAATTACTATATTCTTTTTTTTTTTAATGAACATGTTGCTTTTTTGTCAAATGTATTTTTTCTTCTTCCAGCAAGTTAGCTTGAAATGTCATTCTGTATCTATAAACAATCTTTTTTCTCCCCCTCCCCACTATATGTAATCCCTTAAAACTCAGGAGTATCACACACACTTCTGACACTGATGTGTGTTTTCTTCTGGATGGCTGGGTTTGCTTCATGTATACATTTAGTATCAAACTGATTTGCGTTGGTGACTAGTGGGCTAAAAGATCTTATACAAAGATTTGCTCATAAAAATTAGTTAAAGGGGCAGTCTTAGGAAAAGTCTAAACTAACCAAATTTTAAACACATGAGCAGAAAATGTTAAAGGCCACAGTAATGCCTGTTGATGCTTCACTAATATGTTCAGTGTACAACCGAGCGCACAAGGAGACTCAAAGTTGTCATCTCACACCCCCGCCCCCTGTTAGCTGGCTGCTTCGCAAGTATGAGTTATCAACGAAGCTAAAAATCTTTCAGAGTGTGGTAACTGGCAAAAGGAAGCTGTTTTATTCCATCACGTATATTTCACAGAGCCCCAGTTTTCAGAAAACAAGCAAGTCTCCTGAAATAATGTGAACAAAGGAACAGGGGAGGCACTTGTTAGTGCTTTGAACTGTGTTTACTAATCCGATCATGGTGATTTTAATTTCTAATTGGAAAAGTTCTATTTATCAGTATCAACAGGGATGATAAAAAAATCAATCCACATTGTAAATGTAGCAATATTTTTCCTTTAGATATTGGATTGTATTTAAAAAGCAGCAATAGAAAACCCTTGCCAAATTCACTTAGTCTCTGACTGAGGCACACATATGTGATCTTCTAATTTACAGCCTGCATGTACAGATGTTCACACTTAGTAAAAGGGCTTCTTAATAGCTTTTTTTAATTAAAAGTGTGTTGATAATAGGTGTTTTAAACATATCCAAACAACACAGCTGAACTGACAAATGCCTGTCTTCATGCCTTACCATGTCTCACACTGTGGCAAGATTTTTTAAGAAAGTCCATGAGATTCAGTCCATGCATACAAGATAGCTGTTACCCCTAAACATCCAAATGAAATCTTTCATTAATTTTTCTCTCTATGATGTGTT
The DNA here is from genome assembly GCA_004027595.1 of Dinomys branickii. Classification (NCBI taxonomy): domain Eukaryota; kingdom Metazoa; phylum Chordata; class Mammalia; order Rodentia; family Dinomyidae; genus Dinomys; species Dinomys branickii. The sequence continues at coordinate 124,081 of PVLD010003871.1, read as the reverse complement.
TCCAACTAGAAAACGTTGAGACTGCTACTAGCTTTATGTAGCCGAGAGCAGAACACAGCTGTTGCTGGCTGCCTGCAGTTTTTTCCTCTGCAAAACTTTGAACTCCGTCCAGCTTTGACATACTGCCTCTTCAGTTAATAACTATCAAGTTTCCCCTTGTCTCCTGTCTACTTTTCTGTGCGGCAATTGCGCACTCAGCACAAGATAATAACACACATCTATAAGATAAAAGCAATGGCATTAATGTAATTGTCTACCTCTCTCACTCTTTAGCCTAATCTTTTTTTCCTTCAAGTTTTGACTGCCTGTGTGACACCTGTTTTTGTCTCCTCTGATCCTACGACAGGTTTTCCACTGACAAGGTTTTTGCCTGACAGAGATTCTGCAGACAAGAACATAATAAAATATGAAGAACTGCTTGTCAGAGTTTCTGCCAATGTTCACATGAAATAAAGAAAAAAAAGTCTTTTTTTTTAAGGGGCCCTGTGATGGTCGCTTTTGGCATGTTAGGAAAAAGACCTCCCTTGCCAAGTTCTCCAAGCTAAACTGGTGTTTTCTTTTATGTTAGAGGTTGATTTGTTTTTTAATTTTTACTGATAGTGGAAAATATGATTAGCCAAAACCGGGAAAAGGGCAACTTTCTTACGTGGTCAAGTTTTTGCAGGTGAAGCAATATGGAAGAACTAACAAAAGTGGAAGGTATTTTACTCCAGAATGTGTCTTCTGAATAGAACAAATACACCAACATCTGTTCATGATCAAACAAATTTAACTTCTCTAGAATACTTCCCAGTTAAGATATAAAACTTTCTACCTACCTACCTTTCACATATTTTGTTTTCTGAGTACTCAGCGGGAAATAGCAAAAGCTAAAACATAATGGAGACTTTTTTAAAAGTAAGGTTGCAGAACAGGATTAAAGACGAAGCCTGAAGTCTGTGCTTACAACCTTAAAATGAGAAGAGACTGCTGGGAAAAAAACCCAGGAACTAGAAGAAAGACTTAGAGATAAACTAAAAGAGTTTCCATAAACCATTGTCCGATGTACTGACTGCCAGGAGACGTTGTATTAGGTACCAGCAGTTATCACAAAGATGGATTGGCCTTCCACGGCTTCCGAAGCCAGTGCACCCCAGAAACTACCCTTTCAGTCTCCACACTGAAAAGATGCAGTAAAGAGTGCTTAATTGTTCCCAGGGCAAAAAGGGGTGAGTAAAGAAAGGCAGGAGTCCTTCCTTGGTGAACTGGACACAGGAAGGAGTGGACAGAACCAACACGACAGCAGGTGTCAACGCAGGAAACACTAGGACAGAGTCTGTGTAACAAGGAAGGCACAAGAGCCTCACTTTGGGGCTCAGGAGGCTGGTCCCAATTTTGACTCTCACAAAACCACTTTAAGCTGTGGTTCTTCAAACACATTACCTCACACCTACGGTGTACAACAGCGATATCTAAATAAAAATATTTCAAGACACATTCATAGTTTTAATTTTTCTAGTGTCACTGAAAAAAGCGGCAGTAATTTTAAAAATATATTTATTTCATAAAATACACAGGTATTGATATGTAAATAAAAGACTAATTCACTTTCTTGTTTTTTGGAGACAAGGTCTCACTATGTAGTTCAAGCTGGTCTTGGACTATGTAGCCTACTGTGTGCCACCATACTCAACTATGAAAAATTCTTATGACAATTTTGTTCTTTTCTTTTTCTAAAAAAAGATGACATTTCAGGGTATAGCAAATACTTCATAGCAAATCTGAATTTGGCCTACCCACATAAGACTCAAAAGTCACAATAATGATGTCCTTATAGTCTAGCCAGATCTAAAGTTCAGTTTAAGGCACACTTATACTATACTTAGATAGGTTTGTATCTAGATATATACTATCGCTTGACTACAGCAGGCTGAAAAACAGGTCAGTGTGGTGGGTAGCTCCCAGGAAGCCAGGGGCCCCCTCAAAGGAAAAAAGAATGTTACTACTGGGCTCCTTAACAGATGTTGCTTATGTGTGTCTCCAGTTGTGCAGTGATTCTTTATAGTTTTATTTTCTGCACAACGCTTTGGTTAATGCTTACCAGTAACAGATTAATTCAAGAAGCTTTTGAAAAGATACAGATACCTATGAAGGCAAAGGCAAACCTGGTTTTTAAAAAGTGATGCATAAACCACACTGTAGGGCTCTCAGAATACAAATTGGAGTTCTTTCTGAAGTAGTACACTTAACCTTATCCAGCAATTCTCGATTCAGAAAAGGGGAAAGGAAGACTGGAAGAAGTCATCATTTCTGATACAATAGAGAAGGAAGAGTGGTTGAAAATATCAACCCAATACTGCTGAGGTCTATCAGGTCCTTATGACCCAGCTGAATAACCTACTCTATCTGAACAGTGCATCCTGAGTAAAATGAGAAGAGCTGAGGGTGTTTCATTTATCACCCCTTCAATTTGTGTTCTGCTTAACCTGCTGAACTCTAGTTAATTAAGATGTTCCTATAAACAATTAAGCTTCCTGTAGAATCGTTAGCAAGATATAAAAATTTATGATGTAATAAAATGCAATAAAATGATAAAGTAGTGAGCTCATCAAAGCATTTCACATGCAAAGAGATAGGTGTGAACATAGGCAAAAGCAGCTTTAACTCACTCCAAAATTCATCTCCTTCTGGTTTTTGGATTTTCATTAGGTAAGTATTCCTACAATTCATTTTAACTGGTCTGCACTTCTCAAAATAGGACTCTGGGGGTAAAGGACCCCTTAATTCTGTTAAAACAAGTGTTCAGCTGACATTTTAGTGCATATGAAGGTGTGGAGCTGTCCCATCTTTGCTGGAGAAACAACTATACCTAGAGAACACCAGATCCTACAACCAAGCGAACTGGTGAGCACGGCTCTGCCCTGGGCACTGAAGAAAGCCCTCTTTAGAAGGAGGAGGCACAGTTTACATAACCCCCCTTCTGCAACTGTCCCTAAAGTAAGACTCTAGGTATCACAAATATTGTTTAACATTATTGGCTTAATAAAATTTTAGCACCTAAACTGTTTGTGCTAGAACATTTGGTCCCTCTCCCCACTTTAAATCTCTCTCACCACCCTCTGATATTTAGGCACATTCCTACTATTAATTTACAGATAAAAGAACTAAGGCTCTGAGAAGACAGTAGCCTGGCTACACACAACTTTTAACTCAACTATGCTACAAATACATCTGTTCTGTCCACAGGCTGCAGTTTTGCTTTTCCTAGTTTACTAACGACAACTAACACTAAGTATTTAGTATGCACAAGGCATCTGGATTGTGTCATTTAATCTGAGCAGAACGCTGTGAGCTAGGAGCCAACCTTATTTGTATTTCACACATGACAGAGAGGTCACATAACTTGAGGAAGGTTCTACTTATGGCAGGTGGTAAGGGGCTGTGATACGAAGTTACATAGCCTCATTTCGGAGCAACACCCTTACCTAGTTTCTATGTTGCCTCCCCTTCCATTTACCTACAGCTTTTCATACCCAGAGTGTGTTTCAATCTCAAGATCCCCTCAAGAAACTCATCAGTGGACAAGCACTGATTACACTTCAGCGGCCAGATCTTGCAGATTCACTTTATGTCCTAACCCATCAGAATCAAATGGAGCTAGAAAAATATCTGGGAAACTAATAGGCAGAAATCCCAGGGCTTTATAGAGGAGACACTGTTTATGTTTTGTTTAAAGAAAATTTAGGGAGTTCGAAGCATCATTCCAAAGTTAGACAGGCTGAAAACCAAATCAAAATAAATACTTCAGGGCCACAATAAGAAAACAGTGAATGCATTAATCAAGCATAGTATTCTGCATTTTGAGGATGTCCTCCCTCTGCAGCTTATCAGCCATGATCAGGGCACACAGGGAGGCAGAAGAGGGCACTGTGCCCCGTGGTCAAGCAACAGAAGCTTCTGTGCCAGGCGGGAAACAGTCTTGTTTTTACTCTCAAATGAAAACAAGTGTAGAAATGTTCAAGGACTTTGCCCATGGAGAGATCAGGACCCAGCTGCCTCAACAAAGCTGGGAGGCAGCTAAAAGTTGGTTTCTCTAACCAGCAGATAATTTTGCAGCTAGGTACAGCCACGTTTTGTACTACTGTCTGGAAAAAATACACCTACCAGAAAGACTTCTTTTTGGGGGGATCTGATACAGGGTCTCACTATGCAGTTCAGGCTGGCCTTGAACTCACTATGTAGCCCAGATTGGCCTCAAACTCTCAGTGGTCCTCCTGCTTCAGCTTCCATAGTGCTGAGATTATAGGCGTGTGCCACCCCGCCCAGCTAGAAATACACCAGATATTGTGTGAGCTCTGCTTTCTTCCAGCCCAGCACACCAAGGGAAGTAGACCGGGGTGCTTACTCTCTTATATTTCTGACCAAAGCCCAGAAGCATCTTCCCAAAGGATTGATTTCTCTCTTTGTTACAGCTAAGCCAACTGTACTTCCCCGGCTGAGAAGTACCCAGACCAACACCTACGCTGCACAGTACACCAAACACTAAATATGCCCCTGGAAACAATTTCTCCCAAAGCAAAGACTTATTCTTAGTGGGACAATCTCCAGGTCAGAGCTTGGGCTGTAGGTTAATTATCTGGGAAGATTAACTTATTTTATCAGAGGATTCTTGCCCCCCACATCTCTCTATATTGACAAATCTACAAATTACCCTAAAGACATTGTTGTTGCTGAGTCTCTACAAATAAGCATGATGTCACAGAAATGCCATGTTTTATTGTTTGTGATAGAAGGGTTCTATTTGGGTTGGGAATGGGAGATTAGAGAAGAAAATAGTATGGGGAAGGAAAGCTTACTACTGGTTTTTTAGAGTTAAACCAGGTAGAGTGTTACAGAGGCATCAGCTGGGAACAAACTACAGACTGCAACAAGTAATAAAGATCCGTGACATCTTAAAGGATGAAATGCAAAATTACTAGTTTTGAGCTGCTCTACTTGTGTACCACAGCTCAAAAACATTGGAAATTTACCAACAGAACACAGAGATCTAAGGATTCCAAATGTAGGTCTGATATAACCAGAAGTTTTTTGATTACAGGATGCTCATAACTGATAGCCCTGATTTGGGACTTCACTGTGACAACTGGCTCCTACCTAGTAGGATTTTCTTTTATGGTATAAGCATGTCAGGTGTAGCAAATGAAAATATAGTATATTCAGGCAAGTTTTTATGGTGTATGATCATACTATTTTTTGGTACCGGGACTCAAACTCATGACCTCAGGCTTGACAGACAAGAGCTATATCTCTGGCCCCTATGATCATATTTTAAAATCACTGATAATCTGAAATTCAAATTTAATGGGATACTCATGTTTTCTATTTGCATGAGGGTCTCTATCAATACTCTGAACCTAATGACACAGATCTAGTAAAACCTGAGAATGCAAATTCAACAATGCTGGGATGGGAGGGTGAGAACAAATATTACTTCCAATTAGTTATAAAAAACAGATTTGAAATTAATGAATAAGAGGAATATTGAGCCTCACAGTACATTAAGACATGAAACTAGTTGCTATGTGACACTACATTAACTTTACATCCAAAACAATTTCCTTTTTTTTTTTTTTTTGGCAGTACTGGGGATCGAACTCAGGACCCTGTGCTTGCTAGGCAAGCGCTTATTCCACTGAGCTATATCCCCAGCCCCCAAAACAATTTCCTGTGGCAAATAACCTAAAGGTTCCCTAGTATAAGTATGTGTTCAATAAGTATGTATTCACTGATGACCAGATGATGCTGGACAAGACTGTGCCTTTCACAGCTTCTATCTAAGAATCTAGATAAAATATGGGCAGCAAAAAAGCTGGCTTGATGAGCAAATAATTAAAGTAATAATGTAAGGCTATCGTTTCCTTCAATGAATTGCAAGTAGTAAAAGGAAATCACATTTCTAAAACATAATTTTAAAAAAGCTCTCACAAAGTCTACTGCAATAAGCATTCTTGCAAGGAAGCCATCAGTTGATAAAATAACCCTTCAGATCACTCCAGTCCTGGAAGTGAATGGAAACTCTACGATTCACACAGCTTATTGGAAGGGCACATACTTTTTTTAAGGTCAAAATAATCTATAAAGAAAATAATTTGTACTGAGGAAGCTGTTGTGGAGTTCATTAAGCTACATAATACATTTTAAATATATCAATTCTTATATTCTTTCCAAATGGTTGCATGACATACCTAACACACTTGACTGCAGCACAATTGGTTTTTTACGTTTTGCGGGGACATAGTGGGAAGTGGGTAGTTTTATCCATTTGTTTTCTTTTTTTCTTTTTGCTTTCTGGCACCAAGAATTGAACTCATGACCTCAGGCTTGCCAGGCAAGTGCTTATGCCACTGAGCTGTATCCCCAGCCCTATCCATTTGTTTTGATCAGAAATAAAAATTAGTAAAATGGGGAAAACTCTAAATACATTACCTTTTTAAAATCTGCTCATCTCTTATCAAGTATACAGCATCATGATAAAAAAAAATTTCCAGTTGTTTTGGGTGGTCAATAAATATTTCCTAAAACCATTCAGAATTTCATTTCACAGCATAGTACTGGCCAAAAAAAAACAGACCTGAAGATCAATGAAACAGACTAGAAGATGCAGAAACAACTCCAGACATATTCAACCACCTTATATTTGACAAAGGGGCCAAGCACACTCACTAGAACAGAGACAGGCTTTTTAATAAGTGGTGCTGGAAAAACTGATTCTGCTCATGTCCAAACTTAAAATTGGACCTGTATCTTTCCCCATGCACTAAACTAAATTCAAAATGGATCAACGATCTAAATACTAAGACAGAAACATTAAATCTGCCGGAAGATAGAGTAGGTAAAAGTCTTGAAGACATCGGTGTAGGCAGACTTTATGAATAAAACCCCGAGCATACAGGAACCATCACAAAGAACCAACAACTAGGATCTCACCTTATCAGAAACCTTTTGCACAGCTAGAGAAACCACTAACAGAGTGAAGAGACAGTGTGGAAAAATGTTTGCCAGCTGTTCCTTGGACAAAGGGTTCCTATTGAGAATGTATAAAGAACTCAAAAAACCCAGACCTCCCTTATCTAAAGACCCAATCCGAAAACAGACATTGGAGATGAATACACACTTCTCAGATAAAGAAATACAAACAGCAAAAAAAGTATGAAAAAATTTTCAACACCATTGGTCAGTCAAGAGATACAAGTTAGAACAACACTGAGATTCCATCTCACCCCAGAAAGAATGGCTATGATCAAGAAGGGGCTGTGGGGAAAAAAGACCCTTCTGCACTGTTGGTGCGAGTGCAGACTGGTACAACCACAACTAATTTAAAGATAACAATGTGCAGTGTGGCCATGTGTTGACCACAGTTACCCTCCTCTGTATTGTTTTGGAATTTTGTTCATATGTATATGTGCTTATTGTGTTTCTTCTTTCTTTTTCTTGAAAATAAAAAAAAAGAATTTCATTTCATTTTTAGTTTTATTATTTTACTTACTTTCACTTTAATGGTTAAAAAAGAAAATCTTCATCTAGACTATGGACATTAAAATTAACTTCCAAATAATAAACAATAAAAAGTGGGTTAGGTATAGCAGTTACAGCCTCTAATTTTCCTTAAAGGTAACAACTCCTATCAGTAATACTTTTTAAAGTAAGCAGAGATTCTTGAGGGTTTATGAGTAGGAAACACTAGTCCCCCAACTCACCCCACTTCTGCCCATCACGGGGCCTGTAGAAGTCACAGCGGCTAGCTTTTAGGGCTACAGAAGATCTGACTGAAGCCTCAATTCTATAAGAGGGAGAAAAGAGCTTAAAAACTGAATTTCTCTAATAAAACATGTCACCAAAAAAGAAACTTATGGACACACATAACTTGGTATCTTATTTTGGAACTGAAAACAGTTAAAACTTAGAAATCTTTCCCTTCTGTTATGGTTGATACATTGTGTCAACTTGGGGAGTCTAGAGGTTTAGCTGAGTGACTCAGGAGGAAGCCAAGGTGCTTAATTTGTACACATCCTGAGACTATGGAAGAGGAGGGCATGGAGATTGTATGAGAGCTATACGCCCCCTGGGTGGGGGTAGCCTATTTACAATGTAAGGGAAGAGAAGAGGCTACTTGCAGCCATTCCCCCTTTTTGCTGGTTGCTTTTGCTGTGCTCTGCTGCCATGAACGTTTGCGCTCTGCCATGTGCCACTCTGCCTCAGAACCAGCCAAGTATGGACTGAAACCTCCACAAACTGTAAGCTAAATAAACCTTTCCTTCCTTCATTTTGGGTATTGTGTGTTTTGTCTCAGCAACAAGAAAAAAGTAACTAAGACACGTTCCTACCCTCCAAATCTCAATCCCAAGGCTCACTCAAACCGTGTTAGGAGAATGAAGGGAAAATATAGGAAGATAAGGCAAATGGCGGGTGGGGGTCAGTAGTAAATGAATTAAATGGCAGTATGCTGGAGTCTTTTATGCATGGACTATCAGGTATGGATATTATATACCAAATTTTTTAAAACTTAAATTATGCTCTATATATACACTTCTAAAAATTCTTTTAAAAAATACCAGATTTGGCATTTGATTTTTAGCTGCAGTTATCAAAATTTTTTAAACACCACAGTCACAGGTAGAATGTATTTAGTTCTGCTGTGAAACATTTCTTACTGCCACTTCACACATACTTTCAGAGGAAAAATAAAATCACACACTAGAAAAACCAAGTCATTTCCTCTTTGCCCCACACACTCAGGACACTGTACCATGAAGGTAATCAGAAAGACTGCTGTGTCTCTCCCCTCTGAGCAGAAATAATTGGAGATGTGATTTCAGGATTTCTGTACAGGGGAGGGAATGAAGCAATTAGTTGAAATGCTAGGGGCAAACAAGTGGGCTCTCGCTCTCATCCTACTGCCAACTCGGGGGCAACAAGCCAACCCCTCACTGCCACCTCTGTCCTAATAAATGGGGAATAGTGGCTTTGCATCCCTGCATATATGTATTTTGAATTATGTACAGGTATGTCCCTGTTATGAGGTTGAAGAAAGAGGTTCAGAAAATAACTGTGAAGGGAAGAATGAGAATTAATCTTCCTTAGCTCTGAGAAACCCCAAGTTAATATGCTAGAATCAGGGTATCTAATGATACAGTACGAAAAGCAGAATCTAGTGTAACAGGATTATCTCATTGCAAATTGGGTGAAAAGAAATCACACCCTTTCCCAATTCTTCAAAACAATCACTGATCACCACTAAACCACACTGTTCAGGAAGCGAGAAATACTGCATTTATTTTCTTTATGCTGCTAATGTGAAAGACACATGGAAGCCAGAAGAAACTTCAGCAACAAAGTCAACTTTTAGACTCACAATACTCCCAAAGTACATAGACAACATTAACGTAAGATGGCTTTGGAGGAGCTGGGGATATAGCTCAGTGGAATAAGCGCCTGCCTAGCAAGCTCAGGGTCCTGAGTTTGATCCCCAGTACCGCCAAAAAAAAAAAGATGGCTTTGGGGAAAAAATGAGTCAGTAAATGGAAAAACCCTTTTTCCTCTAATGATTAACCCCTTTATTGTTTACCTATTGTCCCAGTTATTACTTTTTAATATTTATTAAAAACTTTATATATATTTCATGGTTAATTTGATTCTGAGGAAGAGCCAGAAATCATACAGTGCCAAATTACAAGGTGGTTGAGGTCACACCATAATGTTTTTATTTGACAGAAATTGCCATAAACATTTAAAATCAATTCTGGACATTCAGGCAGCCACTACAGAGCAATTAAAGATACTGATGAAAGAGGACTCCCAGAAATGCTTCAGAAAGTGGCAGGAATGATGGGATACATGTTAGATGTGACGGAGATTATGCTGAGGGGGATTAAAGGCACTATGTCTTTTTTCTGTAATAAATTTTACTTAAACATTCACATCTTTTGGTCAGCCCTTGTGTACCCTCAGTGCTAAAGTACGTATCATTATTAATCACGGTTTACCGATAAGAAAATTGAAGGTGATGTTGCATTAACATGGCACTGAAGTGGTAGAGTCAAGATCTGACCTCATGACCATCCATGGCCATACTCCCTCAAGATGGGATGGGGACATTAAGCTCCATGTATTATGTAGAAAGCCCTGTATTTTCTTCATGGAAAGAAAGATGTCTGGAAAATGTCATGGGCTGAATGAATGATGTTCCCCAGAATTCATATGTTGAAGCTAACATCTCTTGTAGCTCACAATGTGACCACATTGGGAGATAGTGCCTTTAAAGTGATAAAGTTAAAATAAGACCCTTAAGGTTAGGATTCAGTCCAATCTGACGGGTATCCTTCTAAGAGTGCAAAATGATGATGTGTAAGATGTCACAAGTGTGTACCGCACAGAAAAGACCAAGTTAGGATGGTATCTGCAATAAAGAAGATCTTAGAATGGAACTAACCCTGCTGTGTACTTGATCTTGGAATTCTAACTTTCAGAACTATGAGAAAACTAACTTCTGCTGGTTAAGCCACGTAGTCTGGGGTATTTTGTTATGCAAGCTCTAGCAAGCTAGGAGAGAAGAAATCATCCAACAACAAAACACACACAGACTACAAATGCAACAGCAGCTCATGTGTCTTTCAAGGCTGGACTGAGACTTGCTATAGAATGTGGCATTTCTAATTAATGGAGGAAGTTTCATCCTTGCAGGATATGGGGCTGTGGTAATGTTGTCCACCCACCCCTTTCCAGTATATGCCCTTCATGCTATTATCTCTCGCACATAGAAGCATGGCTGAAAAGTCCCTGTAACTCCAACACACACACCCTAAACAAGCAAGGTACATGATAAATGAAAACCATCTCAAGGCATGGCCCAATGTTGTTACCTCAGATCTTGCTTGAACAACATGACATAAAAAATAAAACCCACTGCATGTTTGGCACTGCTTGGGAATGAAGAATATGTTCACTTAACAGCCAGTACCCCAGGCTGTCAAAAAATCTCCAGTTAGGATTTTTTTTATGAACATTACCTACTTTTTAAAATTCTATAGCCTAGAAAGTTTAAAAAAAAAAACCTGCTTATTTCAATTCTCCTTTTGCCTAAACTAATAAACATAAACCATTCACAAGAAAATGTAAAATTCTCAGTTGAGGGAACAGCACAGCGCACCTGGCAAACTGCCTTCACACTTACACCCTCTGCTTGGGCCACCCCCACTCCAGTGACACCTACACAGAGCTCACACTCTACCAAGATCAACCACCTTTAATCCCAGTGCACACTGAAAGGAGGTTCTTTACAGATGATTTTTCAGATACTAGACAAGTAATGTTCCTGTTCACTTTCTCACCCACCTATACCACGCAAAATTTAACAACTGGAAGGATAAATTCAGACCCTAGCACATATGACAAGGGTGCACAGTCACTGAGGAATGTTCAAGCAAGGGGATTTGCCAGCTTCCCTCTGAGTTCCAGGCCCTGAAAGGCCAACTGTGTTGTGTTTGAGTTTCCATCGGGCCTCATGCTTGCTGGATGCTGCTATGCTCAGAAGGACCCATAGCCCAACTGCCCTATAAACACCTCACCCTTCTGCAGGAGAGCTCTTGCTTGCCTTCCTTCTTGAAGCAGAGAATATGCTGTGTGAGAACCTCGGGCCGAATATTAACTAACACTCCGAGCACAGCTGACTGCTCTCTTCTCCGGGCCAGTGATTGCTCTAAAAAAAAACCAAACACATTCACACAACATAACAAGACAAGGAAGAGGAGCCCAGGCTGTTCTTACCATGTGCCACCCAGCCGTGTTTGCACTGATCGCAGGTCCTCAGGTTGATCTTCCCCGGCTGGAAACATTCACACGTGCAATTTACCAGAGTGCATCGGATGGCCTGGAAAATAAAAGAGGAAAAAATATCAGCATCTCTAAAAACATACTGTGTTTTCCACTATTTTAAATGAATAATGACCACTTGTAGGCCTGGAGAATTTTGAAAATAAATTTTTCTACCAAAATCTCTTACAAGAAAGGTAAGAAAAGCTCATTCACTAACACAATGTTTTAAATCACTCATAGTACTTTTTAAAATAGAAATATAGGCCAAGTAGAAGAATAAAAAATTACATATTCCACAAGATTTTTAACACTGAAGAGTAAAAAAATAATTCGAATATGTATTTCCACTTGTTGTCCACTTCCTAATAATGCAAAGAAAAATACATTCTAAGATGATACTCAAGTGAAGTGTTTATGAAAGTAAAATATAGTACACAAAAATCATTATTAAAACATCACTTTCCTTCTGCTGAATTTGTTATATTTTAAAAGATTTTCCTGTTGGCCTAGTAAGTCCTAACATATCTCTATTAGTAGTTATTACTTCCCAATTCCCTGAGGTTTTATTAATTCTATTTTCATTCTTATATTGAAAAATATAAACATTCTTCCTAATGACAGAATAAGAAAACAAGTTTATATTTATTCTTACACTAGATCTAATGCAGGAAAGGCCCTTTATTTGAACTTTTTCTACCTGGAACAGTACAACTGTATCTTAGAAAAGTCAACTACACACTGAAAAAATTTTACTTCCTTACAAGTATAGTACTTCAAAATATTGTATCATTTTATACTATAAAGTAAATCCACAGAAAATTAGCATAAATGGTGTATAACTTTTGGTGAATAAAAAAAAATCTATGCTTAATAATTGTGCTTAAAGCTGACCTGTGCTCCAAGACTACAGTTAATAAATTTATCTCCTACATTTAGCTATAATTTGCATGGTAATTCCGAAGATAGAAGGGATTTGGTCTGATCATTCACAGATTAACAATCTACTGTAACTACCTCAACTGCCAGGAAAAGATTTCTCTACAGATTTAGATGTGATCGATGATTACTGATTTTGGAGTGGAATGTGGGTATGGATTACCTGAAAAGGTGGCTCTGTGCCTGAAAGCTACACTCATTCACATGCTCCAGATGCTCACAGTCCTGGAACCACTTCAATTTTTATATAAACAACTCACTTTTAAGAAGCCATGTTTTCAACATTGTTAACATGATCAGGATACATTCTGTTTACAGAGACTAAGACTGAACATATAGGTTTCTACTGTTCCGCATGCTCTGGATCAGGCAAGAGTAAAGTATCTTTAACAAATTAACATTAACTCATGGATACTTATTTTGTTTCAGTTGTGAAAATTCTCACTGTGCACTCCTTTTCATCCTTCATTCCCATCCCTAATTCAATTTTCTGCTTACCTCTAAGGACATACTCAATAGTACTATCTGCCTGATACATCAGGGACTTTCTTCCTATGTCACCTGTCCAGCTGTACAGGAACCCGAGCATAAAACTTTGATGTACGCATTGGTAATTGAAGAATGCATATAAGAGGACATAGTTCTTCTAAAAGTTATTTCAACAGTTTATTAATTAAGCAATACATCAGAATGTCCCAGTTTGGAAGTAGTTCATTTACATAACATGTTCATTAGCTGAAGAACTCATCACTTTTGTGCTGTGACTACAATAGAAAGTTTATAGTACAGAGTTTACACTAAAAGCGAATCACCTCACAATTATAAATTCAGATATGGGAAGTATATTAACATTAACACATCTGAAGTGAAATAATGAAAGTTTACATAAATTGTTTTATTTAAGAACTCTCTACTTTTACCAAAATCAAGGGAGAATAACAATAAATGATTAAAGGTTAAACCTTTCACCCCCTTTTATATTCTACTCTTATTGAGCCTGAACATATAAACACTGGAAGGCCTCACCTCCTTTGTATATCAACACTTAAGCACCCAAGCAGCCATTTTGTATCTCTATGGATTTCAGAAAGTCTATTTATTTTACACTCGGATTTATACAGACTTTACAATTGTTCCTCAAGGGAATTACATATATTTAAGCAATATGGTCTAAATAAATATTTTGAGTAAGAGCCTAGTGTACCTTCAAAGGAAGTTTTTATTCTAAATAACATTTTTGAAATGGCATAAAATTTTACGGCAATATGATCACTTGCCAATTCACCTGCACTTAAAACACACAAATTATCGTAAAACTATCAAAGCCAGTTAAGCCTCAAACACACACATATGTTACAGGGTTCAGGAAGAGGAGAAAGGCATGAGTTTCTATTCTTGAGAGCTCATCCTTCCTGCCTCCAGCTGTTGGGGAGCACCTCCCACTTTCTGCTAGGCACTACACTGCCTGCCCAGTCCGGTCAGACCTCTACCACTTCCCTGTGCAGGGAGGTGTTTTAAGTCCGACTCCAGGACTTCACCTCACCAGCGTGCACTGCAACTCTCTTTTCAATTCTAACATGATCACTGATCTCTCAACTCCTAAGGAACAAGAGTAACTTTTTTATCCTGCAACTTTTTGAAAATAATTTCTACTTCTGCTTGCCAATACCATGGATTTCCTGAAAGATAAATCCATGTACTCACCAGCCAATACTTCCACTTTCTCACCAAAACCTGCATTTTAATTCTGTAATCTGGATTTTGCTGCATGAGAGGCAATGTTCTCATCATATCTGGTCCTGTTTCCTAATCTTCTTGTGCTCCTAGACTGCCATGCAGCCTGCAGCACTAACTCTCCTTCACTCCTGGGTGGCAGAGAATCACTGTCCTCTCTCTGGCAGTAACTTCTTTCTCTCCAGTACAGATAGATACCAGCACGTCCCAGGGCAAGACTCTTCCTTCTTTAATTTGGCAATTTCATCCTCTCCTACAGCTTCAAATATCATCTCCATGCAAAAGCCGTCACTTTAGAGCCGGCCACTGTGCTAAGTGGAGGGAAATGAACAGCGGTGTCTCTTGGGCACGGCTTGACAGTCTGCTGTTTGTAAGTAGTGACTATGCTTGCAAGAGAGACGTGATGAGCAGGAAGGAAGCTTGGGAGCAGATGTGAGAAGCACCACTCCTTCCTCTCTATTTTTCTGTCTTTTCTTCTACTAAATCCATGATCCGATGTTATTAATATTAGCTACATTTCTTCATTAAATATTTGCCACTTTGCAGACCTTGGCTAGGTAGTCTACAAACATGAGCTGTCTCCATTCTCAGAAAATACTAACAATAGTAGTACTATTATTCCTTTTATTTCACAAGTGAGGAAACCAAGGTAGAGATAAATCACTAGGAAAGTCACAGATGCAGGTACTGGTATGTGTGAGCTCTCCACCCATCAATGTAGGAATTTTAAGTTATCCCACTTACAGAGAAGCATTTGTGGGACAAAACTTCTGCTGCCCTTCTACCTTCCTCCAAAAGAGATCTGGTTTTGTTTATCGTATCTTCCACTCTTACTGTTAGTACTGTTTCTAGACCCATGTGGCTCCCAATTAATTCCTCTTTTCTCTATCCAAATAAACATTCTCAGAGTTTGACACACTTGATTTTTCTGTATGGTATCTCCTTCACTAAGGTTATCTTTGCCCTTTTATCAGCAAAAAAAAGCTGTGGATGGTGACCTTTACTTTTCTGACAGCAAATCCACCCCATCCCTAGACCTAGGCCTTTTTATTGCCTGTTTTTCCAGTGGAACACGACCTACCTGGCCACCTTGAAACCATCACCCTGTATTGTTAACTTCCGCCCACTCTCCATTTTTCAACCCTAGTACAGTACCACTCACTCTCAGGACGGTTACTCCAGTGTCCCATTCAAGAAAAGTTGTTCCAGCAATCTCCTGCATCATAAATGATCTGTCACAACACTTGTCATAGCTTGTAAATATTTTATTTACGTATGAGATCTGTGACTGTATTTGCCTCTAAATCTTAACAACCGAGAGGGCATGACAATAAGTCTGTTGCACTTACAACGTGTACTGGCAAATAACAGATGCACAACCGGCACTTAAAGAAATATAGTCACATGATTCCGGGAGCCCCTTTCCTCAATCGACGGTACTGCAGTAATAAGTCTACAGCTACATCCAAAGACTTCGGTGAAACAATCAATATAAAGTACTGGTACACTGCTTGGAAACAAAAGCTCAATAAATGGTAACCATTTATGGTTTCAGAAAACTTTCCACATTTTGTATTTGAATGATGTTTCTTCCCCTTATGATTTCTTCCCAATGTCTTAAGCTTTATTCTAAAATACAGTAAAATACTTAACATATAGTTAGTCTTAATGAACAAATGAACATTCTGACATATACAATACCATTATTCACATTATAATACTCTGAGTAAACAGAAAGATTATTATTTGCATTTTAAGGCTCTTAAATGTTAACGTGGACAGGAAGACAAATCTCCCAATTATCACTTTGGTTTTTTTCCATTACCTATGGAAAAATAAATTATACAATTAATAAATTTAAAGTATAAGTACTTGTATGAACAAGTACATCTACACTTGGTGTTGGGTACACTGCTCTAGTCCCAGCTCCACAGGAGGCCAAAGCAGGGGACTGCTAGAGCCCAGGAGTTTAAGGCTAGCCCAAGCAAAACAGTGAGACCCCATTTCCAAAAACAGTATATTTAAAATACACAAAGCAAGATAACTTAGTTTATAAAAATTAAAGTTCAGACAGTAATAATTTGACATATGAATATATGGTAGTATTTTGGATGAGTTCCAAAGTTCTATTCAAATAATGGAATCCTTTATCACTAAAACAGAACTCTGTTAAGCTTTTAGTACACGCGTAACCAGCTTGAAGTCTCTACGTGTATGTGAACTGAACATCAACCTCCTTATAAAATGACATTTCTCAGGAAAGCACAAGTTGTTGCTTCAGCTAATACATACTGTACTTCACAAGGAACTACACAGTCTAATTAGTAAACTCGCTAGCTCTTCCTCGCTTTGAACTGCTTACCTAAGGTATCCGACATAACATTACCAAAAGCAAAGGAAGGCCACGGAGCAAACAGAAACATAAAACACTTCTTCTGAAGCAACAATCATAGAAAGAGGGGGAGCTCTAAAAATAAAACTCATTTCAGTTCTGGATTTTCTCTTTCTACAATAATGTATTCATATTCCTCAAGTGTTCATTAATTCTGCCAGTCTCCCATATACAACTAAAAATTCTTCTTAATTCTACTTTCTCCTTGTACATTTCTAGGGAAGATAGCACAATTTACAATTAGTATTATAAAATTTTACTTGAAATGTTTTTAAATGTTCAATCCTTAAGTACATGACCCATATTAAAATTACACAAAAAACTAATCATTAATATGGTACACACTACATCCCATTAGGTTCTACTATCCACTCAGGTGGCACAATTTAAGTGTATAAATTAATTGGCTTCAGTGATTACTAGTGACAAGGTTGACCTTTTTAATTTTTAACAAGAACCAATTTATTAAATTGCATCTTCTACTTTAAAAGTCATATACAAACAATCATCAATATGTACAACTGGCCATCTTCCTATGAAGACACAAAATAGAAATCTATGTTATAATTAACTCATAAATTTATCACTGCATAAATTATTATTTATCAGTACATAATTATTCACCTTTGCACATACACACAAGTCCCAAGGAAAGTACGCATGGCGTCAAAGGTCAAATGAACCTGTTTCACGGGGGAAGAAAATTTTTCTTCAAAGACTTCCATTTTGAGGGTCAAGGGGATAGAATGAAAAATTATCTGTAATGAACCTGTATGCTAATTACTGTATTTCAAGATTGCCATAGAATACATGAAGCAGTTACAAAGCAACAGCAACCAAGCAGGTGGATGAAGAAAGTGATCTTACATGTGATTAGAGATGGAACATGCACATTTATACATCCTGTGTATGAGATTCTAAGAATATACTTCAAATACTGCCACAGAAACTCTATAAAGATTTACATAACAGTGAATACTTGTCAGTATAATTTTTAGGACAGTTTTTTCTCCTTTGTGTTTTTCCTGTTTTCACCTAGGCTGATAGGTGAGGCTAACTGAAAGTAACAACCTCAAAAAGAAATACTTTAATATTTAGCTAAGACTAGGAAGAGCTATATATGTCATTGCCTTGTAATAAATTGGTCAAATCACCATGTAGCATAAGCAAACAAGAGCAAAACTGCTGGGACAACTAGTGAGTTTACTTCTGACTAATATAAACTACACAACTGAGTGAGAAATTTGCTTTTAGTTGGTTCAAAACTGTTAGGTGATGAAAGTAATAGAATAATCACTTGTTGTGCTGTAGGGTTTTTCACTGAAATAATACTAAAATTAGAGAACATATCACTTCTACAAGGATAGAACATGGACTAAAAACTCACTGTTATAGATTCTACCAAAAAACAAGTTATTGTCAACCTAAAAAGTCTTGAGATTATTAATAAGGAGGGTAAATATTTGTATTTATGCAAAGAAACACATAAATATGAGCTTTAATAGATAATGCACACATAATTTTAAAAGTATTGATCACTACGAATTATAAAGCTGGCTATAAAAGTGAGGGACTCACAAGAGTGTTAAATAATAATGTAAGCACTACTGCTCAGGGTATAAGTGCAAATGAGACATCATGAAGTTATTCTGTCTCCTCAAAGCTCCATTCAAAAATGTACATAATGAAAGTTATGGCAAAGTATTTATTTTATGTGTTGGCAACATAATTAGAAAATAAAATAATTGGGTTTTCAAAACAGGTTCCTTGCCTCGAATTGTTCTTAAATATCCCATGAAGAAATAACACATACTCTGAAGTTTATGGTGTCTTTTCAACAGAAAACAGAATTCAATCTTGACTGAATCCGAAGATTTGAAAACACCTGGATCTGACTACAACTATCTTCACTACAAAGGCCAGATACCGCTGATTTAAATTGTGCACAACGTGGCAAACACAAAATGCTGGTAAATCAAAAATGGCTAAGGTTCAACAAAACACCATCAGGAAAAAGTTATAAACCAAGGAAATACAGTCTTCAAAGTAAACATACCCGAAATAATTGAAGGCAATTCACTGAACGTTGACCTTTGAACACCATTTGCTCTTAAAAGTCAGGAGACTGAAAACCTCACTTTGCATTTGGCTTAAAGCACTAACCCTTTATCAACTAACAAACGGATTTTTAAAAATGGAGTATATTCATATAATAGGTCACAAAAAAAGAAAGACCTACTAATACTGCTAACACATGCAGGCACCCTGAAAACATCACTCTAGATTGAAGAAGCAACTCACTAAAGATCTTGAATAATTCTATTCATTTGAAATGGGTAGAAGAAGTGGCCGAGGACATAGCTCAGTGGAGCAAGTGCCTGCCTGGCAAGCAAAGTCGTGAGTTTGATGGGGGTAGGGGCACATAGAAGAGGGAAGTATCTGTGAAGATAGAAAACAGATTTAATGATTGTCTAAGGCTTGGGGTAGGACTGAGGTGGAGTCACAGCTATAGAGTATGGGAGGTTTTCCCAAAATGACTGTGGTGACAGCTGCACATTAGCATGAATACATTAAAATACGCTCAGCTTTGCACTTGAAAGGGTAGATGTAAGCATGTGAAATCTCTCTCAATACCCTACTGCAGCACCCACTCCCCTTTAGGGGTGCAGACAGTTAATTCTACAAAACAGCTTTCCCCAGCAGACAGTGTGGCCAGGCACCTGTCTTTCAAACAGTTGATCTTCAACAGAAAAATGCTAAATGAGTTAAATGGAAAAGTGAACAACAGAGTTTTATTGTTGCTTAAATTTTCAAATCCCCTCTACTTTCAAAATATTAAAACTTAATATAGCCATTAAAAAACTGGTAATAATATTATTATAAGCACTGCCATTTGCCTATTAGGAAAATCTAAGGCATCCTTCAAAACTGGGAGGGAAAGCGAAAACAAAACTAAAAACAAAACAATTCAATTATAAATATTCAGCAATAGGAATATCCAAGCGCTTAACAACTCTAACAGAATTTATTTAAAAGTAACGATGGTAAATTGGTATACACATAACCACAGACATCGTCCAGTTCACTGTGATGAAAAAATTAGTTTCGTTGAGAAATAAATTTACTGTAGGGAGAGGAGACAAAAGAGAACCATAAACATCTGGACACATCTTTTCACACAAGTGTGAATGCTACTTTGTGTGAATATATAAACATGGAGAAGAGATGCAGAGAGGCACATAAATCTTCAGACACAGATCCAATGAGCATCTGTAGTCATTACCTTGCGATTACAACCCACTATCCATCGAGCACGAGGAAGACCCCATTTAAATAATTTAGGAGTTAAGAGCAAAAATCAACAGCGGGATATAGCCAATTATATAAAGAAAATACTCATGTTTCTATGGCATCAAAGCACATGCAAGCTTTGGAGTGTGGATTTTCTCCACCAATTAAATTAGGCCTATGGTAATACAAGCTATTTTGTTAGCCAATTAGTAATATTAGAGAAATGGGAAATGCAAAGGAATTTCAATTTGTGCAAAAAAAATTTCATTTTCTTACCTAACAGTTAACAGTTAAGATACTCTATTTACTGCCTGAATATCTTTAAATTTTACAGACTATTTAGGCAGTTGTGACAACTAGAAAGAAATTTTTCCGTAAACATACCTATCACCTAACTGAAAATGAGGGGTCAGGTCATCCTCCAAAATAGCTACATTATGGACTCAGCATTTACTATAAATTAACTACGTATAAGGTGCCAAAGACCCTCTGACATCATATGAATACTAAGTAATAATCATCTCATTGCACCTTAATGTTGAATCAGCAATTTTGTACCCCATTGATATACATTTTATTCATTTTCGCTAATGCAATTTGAAAGGTGGTAATATGATTACATTTCTCTGTGGCATTCAAGAAAACAATTACTAATATGATAGGGAAGACATTAATAAGGAAGGGATTTATAATGAGATGCAAGAAGAATTATAAACCTTTCAACTCTTTACAAAGAAACTATTCCTCATTAAGTAAGAAACAAGCCAAAATAAAGCCCAAGGCCTGGCATTCTAGAAGCACCTCCAAATTCTGGGAAAAATAGAAGTAACCCAAATCTTGTGCCAGGTGATGCACAATGTAAGACATCACCCTAAATCAATGGTATCTTTCCTTCCCACATGAATGCAAGGTACTGCTTTAAAAAAGGGAAGAGTTCAGGATGTGGGCTATAGCTCAGTGGTAGAACATCTGTCCAACATGTACAAGGCCCTGGCTTAAATCTCCAACACTGCACTTTTTTTGAAAAAAGGGAAAAGAATAGAAAAGAGAAACAATAAATCCTAAATCCTCACCCTCAATATAAAGGAGCTGGCCACATTATTTCAAATGCCAAAGCACTGTAATCAATCCATTTATAAAGCAAGAACGTAAGGTAGGTGACCTTTTAACTAAATTTACTCCTCTTCGTTTGTGAAAAAATCTACCCCAGTGAGGCAACAAGGGAGCAAAGTTGTTGGTTTTTAGAATTTATCATTTCAAATGACAAGCAATTACCTAAGCTTATAGAGGCAGCCTTTATGAGACCAATAATATCTTTTTCTTTATACAGTGCTACAAAGCTTGCATACGATACTTCAAATACATTCTCATTTAGTTAATCATCAGAATCCCGGAATTAGAGATTTTTCAAATAGGATAAAAGAGGCTCTGAAATGTTCTAAAATGGCCACAGCCAGTGAGCTGGGTTCACTGCGAAGGAGAGGCATATTCCCTCTTGATACCCCATTCTCAAAGAGATTCCCACAGTTTTTCCACACAAATGAGATTAGGATTCAAGATACAATATGAGGAAAATAGCAAAAAAGAGAAGGGAAGTGTGAAGGTTTGAGCAACTTGAAAAGGCAGGACAGACTGCTAAGTAAGCAACGGACAAGTTACACCGAGGTTTGCTATGGACACTGGTGCATTTTAGACACCGGAGAGCATCTCAAAGGTACCGCATGGAACCTTTAAGTGTTATGTCAAGATACGTCACACTCTGAAAAGAGTGGGACCAGGCGCTCCCAAGAACACTTGTTTACTTAATACAGTATCTTACTCCTACCTGTCTAGGGGATGCTGTTAGTAACACATAACATTTTAATGCTTTGCTCTGTATATAGAGCTGGGTCACAATTATCTGATTGTAAAAGAACGTGGCTCTTTTCCTAAGAGCAGGTATCATCATAGGAATCATATGTACTGCAAATAATAATAATAATAATAGTGATATGATGAAGAGCCTATGTGCCCCTTATACGTTATTTATGTTAGGTCACATATTCCCAGGGGTCTATGCGAGACCTGTGCTGGCTTCATTAGAGCATCACATAAATCAGTGAAAGCACATCTTGGTTTTACCAGTGGCTGGAGCCACTGGAATTTTTCAAGTGAAACCTCTCAGGTAATACATTTTTTAAAAACACAATGTTAGCATTTCTTCTGAAAGGTAGTTTTCTCAAATTCAGAAGACTAAAATCAGACGCTCAAAGAAGTCCCACAAATTTCTATGAATCTGTAAGCAACTGAGAGTAAAATGTGCCCTAGAGTGTTGAAAAAACATTATTCTCTTTCTGCTTTTAAAGATTAGTTGATTGAAAACAATTAAGGAGGAAGGCAGCAAGGAACAGGCTATCCAGTTGCTAAAAAATTCTTCAACATAACTGAGAAATTAAGAGACCTATGTAATAGCTGTGAGGAAGTTTGATCTAACTCTTGAAAATTAAGAAATAAATAGAGAGCCTGGTGGGGAAACGTGGGGGAGGGTCCTTCCAGAACTGTGTTAATGTCATCTTGGGCATGTGGACTGCATTCACGTATGTGTCAGCTGAATCAACATAATGGGCTATAACAGCTTCAAAGCAGCTAATATGGTCCATTGGGTCAATAATCCGTGAACTAAGAAGGATTTACTTGATAGGCTATAAATGGTTCATAAGAGTTCAAGAATCACTCCGTCAGATCAAAAATCCAATTTTCATATGATTCCTTTCTACAAATTAGCCCAAAGAAAGTAATGACTCCGAAGAACTTCAAGGTCTATCAGTTAAAAATTCGTATTTTAAGAGCAGTGTAGAAAAGGAAGTAAAATATCTTTTGTATGTGAGAGAGGGTGAATCAACCTATTCAAGTGCAGAACACATTTTCTTAAGGAAAGCTGGCATGTGACATGAACTATTCCAGGGGCTTTTCCTACCTTCCCCCGTATGTGTGCGCAGTCCACACAACACATGCACCGGGGTCTCTTCCTCCCCGTCCCGTAACTGTGCACACTATCACTCAGCAAGTCTGCAAACGCAGTTTTTCGGATAGCAGCATCTCAGAGTGGGGACTGAGACTTTATTTTGGCTTCTTTGCACCATGTGTATCATGGGTCTGCTGTGCAAGGCCTACAGAGACATGAGGGACACTTACAGAAAAGTAAGCAGAAGAAACGACAAAAGGTAAACAGCATAAAGTATAAAATGTATTCAACATTTACAAGAAGAAAGAAAGGCTCGCTTCCCGAACTGGGAAAACTTACGCAGCCAGTGTTTACAGATAACTGCATTTCTGCCCTCCCCAGTCAGCAGAGAAGTAAGAGCCTTTTATTCCGTGTTTGCGCATTTTGTTACATATTCACACTAGGTGATAGGGGCTGTAGATGAATATTTTTAATATAAGCTTATCTATGTGAATAATTGTATTTACTAAGTTCATGGCAACAAAGAAAAGCAGAGAAAAATGCTCCAAAAATGTAACAGACTGTAATTAGAATTCTTAACAAAAAGAATTCCTTCACTGGGGCTAGAAAATGTGATCTATCACCCCTCTCCCAAAATGCTATTAGCCTCTCTTCATCATAAGGACAACAAGAAGGATTCCTTTCTGGTTCTTTTTACAAGAGTAACACTGAATAAAATAATAGATGTTTTCACATCAAAGTGTATTAGCTATCGACATAAGCTCGGTCCTCTTAACTTTTACACAAGGGAAAGAAAAATTCCAATAATTCTGAAATAGATAAAAACTTTTGTCTGTGGCTACAGCCATGTACTATTATATGTAACTGCTTATTTTTTAAAAAAGAGTCTTATTGGTGCTCTCTGAAGGATTTTCTTTCATACATTGCTTTATCCTATAATTTTGTCCCTGTTGGGCATGCTGCCTAAATTTAAACACAAACAGTCAAGCAATGAAGAAACATTAACACATTTACTGTGAACAAAAACTCCCAGTTGTACAGTGAAATTTTAATACATTTCAACTTATCTCTTTTACTAATGGGGAGAGTACAAACCCTGCAGGAATTCGCTCTGCGAACTGGTAATTACAGCAGATTCACTTTTTTATAATGCATATGTATAGTCAGACACAAAACACCCTGGCTGCCCTTTTGATGTAGGTTACAATAGAAATGTTTTCAAAAATTATGAAAATCTACAGCAATTCTAGAGGAATGCATTATTTCATGAAAAAAATGTCCTTTAACTTTGTATATGGACCCAAACAGACATACATTTAGATGTGTGCTTTACACACTTGAAGGCACAAGCTTTCTCTGCACACATTCATGCCATTTCCCCCTATAACCTTAATAGAGAATAAATAGTTCATTTCTACAAATCCAGTTATGCATTTAAATATCATAACTTATCTATCATGTATAGAACACCTATCATGTGCTGTTTCCCTATTTTGATGATTTAAATCTGTGTTTTAAAACGTCACTGACTCTCTTCATTAAGTAATTAAGGATGTTAGTGCAAGCAGATGTGCCTCTTAATGAGGAAACCCTATGTGTCCACATAAACAGAGTAAGAACTACATACTGTAATAATAAGAATAGCATAGATAATTAAAACAAATGAAGTAAAATCTTTGTTACTGTTTCCATCATTTGTTACACACGTTATATATGCCTGTCAAATTTTTGGTATCACAACTTTCTAATCAAATAAATATGCTAGACTGCTAAGAGGCTATCAATATATAATTTACACTAAACTTAGGTTTCTAAGTATTATCAAAATAGGGAAGAATAAAAGCAGATAAAGCTTTAAATGGACATAATTTTCATAAAAGTCCGTGAAATTAAAAAAAAATAGATGAACTTGCTACAATGTCCATATATGACTGGGTATTATTCCCAGGGATGATAATAAATATCTCTGGAATAATAAATTCCAGGGATAATTCAATGAAAACTCAAACTGTAACATTCACATGAGACATCCAGCATGTATTCGCTACCCTAATATGCAACTGGTGCCCAGAAACCGCTGTCTGGTCTCCCTGTATCAGGTAAGAATGACAAGAGATAAACAGCATCTGTGGGCTTGGCTGTAGCGGACTGGCCTTACCAGCACAGGGAAGAGGTATATTTGAGATATTAAAAGCAACTACCTTCCTCTAATGCGACGTCTCGCTGTTCCTTCTAGGCAGTATGAGTAACATTCCGACTTTGTATCTCTTTGTCATTACAAACACAGAAAACCTTCCACATCAGTACTGCTTCTCTACTCCTGAAAATTACTTTTACCACAGTGCCCCCCAAACAAACAGTAACAACAAAAAAAAACTACTTCCATCCCAGCTCAAGGGCCAGGCATTAACTGTATGTAAGCACTGTACACAGTCCTGGACAACACCTACCATTTCTATTAAGAAAGTGAATAACATTATTTTCATTCTCTAAAAAGCCAAATACTGAAATAAGTATTTTTCAATACTATTTGTTTTTGTAGTTATCCATTTTCTCCCTTACCAAGTAAGCTGATGCTTAAACATGAATTAACAACATAAGTAAACTTCAAGGACAGCTACATGTGACCTTGGTCTCTGTACATCCACTCACTGAATACGAAGTTGCACTTTCTGTGTGTACTCACTCTATCATAGATAAACACTCACACCTCCACTCACTGAAGCTACAATCACGAAGGAAGTGTTAGAAGTTGCGAAACACACACACACACAAAAATACACATACATACCTTTTGATCCTTCCTACTGAAATTCTGAAGGTAATCAGATACATGGGCTTAATGTCAACTATATTCAACTAATTTGAAGGGTTAAATTATAATTTGCGCTATAAAGATTTACAACTTTCTTAAGATCAAAAGGAAAACAGCAAAAATTGAAGATTCTCTTTCCCTTGCTGCACAGTACAGAGATGGCTATGAACAAAAGCCTTGTACAGCAAGCAGCCTGTCAAGACAAAACACACACACCCTTCTAACACTTTGTCCAAACATAGGGTTGCTTTGCCTTGTCTTTCAGTAAAGGTAACAGCATCTTCAGAGGGGCAATTTGAATTCCTTTCTAATCTTTCTTTCTCTGGAACAGAGTCAAATGAGTACACTGTTACAGAATCCTGGTTTAGTAGTGAGGTAATACCCAAGAAAATACTAAGATATGCTCAACACTTTCATACAGCTCAGTTTTTCACTGGCGATTTGAAGAGGATCTGCTTCTTTGGTATGAGCACTGGCGGACAAGGCAGTGCATTGCTGGATAAGCAAATGCACACAAACCAGAGAAGCACAGTAAAGGACTCGAGGACAGGCAGCAAAGTTTTGTTGCTTCTAGCAGTCATATTTTCAGCTCTGAAGTTTAAGTACCCTGTATCCTCACTAAATTATTTTAAATAATTTGAGAGAGATCTTAAATGGGTAAGCATAGATACTGCTGCTTATAGAACTGGACATTAGCTGGATTTCCGCAAAAGCCCCTCATAGTTTGTAAGGTGGTTGTTTCCTACCTTATCTGTACAATTACTATGTTCCACTTGGGAAAACCGTAAGTAGCTCAGGAAAACACAATTCAGTACGATTTTCACTGAAACAGTATCTGAATATCCACAGAGCTAGGAGTAAGCCTGATTCAATTTTTCTGTTTAATCATATCCAGTAAATGTGAGACAATTCTTTTAATTGTAAAATATATTACCTGCATTCAAGTTGCTTAACACCAAGGCAGCTGCCAGATGGTATGATTCACAAAAAAAGCAAAGTACAAATGGTAGATTTATTTTAAATAGGTGTGTGTTTGTACAGTATTACTTTCTTTTAGAGAACTAGCTTACTGACAAATTCAGCTTTTTAGCCCTTAGTAAGAGAGAACAAATTTTAGGAATGGGATACGCCACATTTATATCATCATAGTCAGCTGCCAAAAATACCATTTTCAATATTTATCTCCATAAACCACAGTTTTGATCCTGTTGCAAATTAGTTTTTTTATTTTGCCCTGAATCAATCTATTTAAGTTTAAAAGTTAGTGATGAGGCTGGAGATATAGCTCAGTGGTACAATGCCTGCCTAGCATGCATGAGGTCATGGGTTCAATCCCCATACCCACCTCCAAATAATGTCAATGATGGGGACAAAGAATTCTCTAGTGCTGAAAGTAGTATAAAGTGTTAGTGTTTTTCAGGCTAATAAAGTCAGTGTATGCAACTGTTATACTTAAATTAATAAAAGCTCACTGCATACAGGTGTCAGGCACCTTAGCTTCTCCTCTGAGAAAAGAAAGGATATAAAGTTGAGGAGAAATGTAACATGTGGGCTAGTAATGCCCCCAAGCTGAAAATAGTCTTCTTTAATTTGGAATTACAGAAATAGTGATGGTCTATCATTTATTATTTTGACATGTGAGATGGGGTGAAGGGAGTCTATAAATTAGAGGTAAGATTTATCAATGTGAGGAGAAAACAAGGTTTCACAGTACAATGTCATCTTCTTCAGCTAAGGGCCAAACATTTCCACTTCTTTAAACAAAGTGAAACAAACCATGACCTAGTATGAGAAAGGAGGTGTGCATTAGAACCACCTGAAGTCCAGAGGCTCAGGCCAAGCTCCACAACCACTGAGTGACAACTTCAAGGGCACGTGCATAACCCAGAGCGGGAGATTTTGCACCCCAACCACCTCACTGCTGACGCTGGTCTGACCCTGTAACTGTTCACATTGCTGCTGTGCCCGTAAGAGAAAGAGAACTGTGCTGAGAAATAAATAAATGGACACAAATGCAAGAAGATACTCAATTTAAAAGACTCGAGGGGTGAAGGGACATCCTGAGAGAAACAATCAGTTTCCCAAGGGAGGCCTCAGGAGCTCTTCCAAGATTAGAAAGCAGAGACGCACAGAAAGCTTGAGCTCCAGGCTAGATCCTACTCCACGCTGCTGAGCCTGACACTGACAGAAAAGACAGAATGCAATGGAGGGACTGTAGGTGCCTTAACCCATTTTTATGTTAGGTGGGTACAGAGAAAAGATATGATTAATCTGACTAACCAATCCTCATGGGAATTCCCTTCCCCGCTACTGCCACCCCGGGCATCTTCTGATATGCATCTATGAAAGCAGAGACTGGCAATGGGTGCAGAAACAGTTTTTGCTAACTGGAAGTCAGGTAAATTCTTTGAGTTTTAAATGATAGAACTTTTGGCCCAGTACAGCCCGACAGAGTAAGTGCTTAGTAATGCTTCTCTTCTATGCCATCTATATAATCACCGAAGTATGGAAGCCGTATACTACTCCCAAGATTGGGGGCACTTACAAACTTCTAACAGAAGGCAGCTAATTAGGGTTTCCTGTTTCTTGTTACTGTAGACCCCTCAGAGCAACCAAATCCTTTACTCTTAATTCTTATGTATACAAACCTTTTTTTTGGCCTAACTTATATTAAGTGTAATCAAATTGGGCCAAATGGGTACCAAACTGGCTTTTAAAAAAACTAATATGCCCTTTTCTGGCTTTTAATTTAAAAAATAGTAATAATACTTTATGAGACATGTAGAAATTCAAGTTAAAAATGGTAATTTACTTACTATATTACTACTATTTATATCCCTACTACGCTTTCCTAATGGAGACTTTCAAGAGTTAAGTGTTAATATTTTGGGTCCCCACACGAAATAACAAAGACTTTATGTATAAAAGCAGTCAGGTGTGGTGGCACACACCTGTAATCCCAGTCTCGGAGGCCTGAGGCAGGAGGAACTTTGCAAGTTCCAGACCAGCCTTGGCTACCAAGTGAGTTCAAGGCCAGCCTGAGCTGCATAGTGAAACCCTGTCTCAAAAAAAAAAAAAAAAAAAAAAAAAGACTGTGTGTGTAACATAAAGACTATTTACAATAATATTGTGCTCAGCAAAGTGGCTCTCAACAAATTTTTCCCGAGTCAACTAAGGTAATAAAAACGGCATGAAGAGGATCAGGGAAGCAAAATCAAAATGCACATACTTGCTAACAAAATCTGAGAAGTCCTCCCTTCAGGGCCACATACCCCATCTGCCCATTCAGGCTGTCTCCACAGCTCTGGGCCCACAGCAATGCCAATTAGTGTCAGTTGTGATGGGGTTTTAGAGGCATGGCCCTCTGTCTTAGAGGAAGTGGCTGCAACCACCAACTTACTGTACAAGGCAACCTAACAGTCCATTAGGTGGAAATGACTTTTCAGCCACTTCCTCCAGGGACCACATCAGTAACTGATGGGGTAGATAGATGGGAACATTTGTAAATTTCTGGATTAACTGTCTCCAGAAAGACAGGCTTTATCATTTATTGCTGCCGAATCCTAATTTCATTTGCTTCTCTTTTCTGTGTTATTCCTTGATTCTGTGTATTATGATACAGAATATTACCTAATAAAATGAATTAAACAGTTCAGAAATGGAGTCATCTCACTGTATGTGTCAAAATCATTCCACAGCCACAGAAACTTTTGAAATCCCTAAAAAGCAAGAAACTTCATTCACAAAATATTGCTATGAAGCATCATTTGCCATTTGAAAGGTTATTGATGGTTATCATTTTGGCCTGTAACTGTCAGATCAGTATGGTATTAGGCTAAGTGTATCAAGAAGCAAAAGCAATCCTATTACTGTTTTTAGAAAGGAATGAAGTGAGACACCACAAACAGAAATGTTCATACCTTTGTTGAAAAGTCAGCACTATATCCAACACTATATCCACATGCATATTTTGTTGCAGTTCTAAAAAAAAGATTTACTTCCACTCACAGCATCAGAGAGAAAGCCTGCAATCAGTTAAAATTAATTTTTTCATTATTTAAATGTGGCTTTATAAACAAATGTAAGGTTAGGCATGGCGGCACATGCCTGTAATCACGGTACTCTGGGAGGCTAAGGCAGGAGAACTACAAGTTCAAACCTAACCTGGGAAAATATAAAATTTTTTAAAAGGGTTGAAGCTGTAGCTCAGTGTAAAGCCCCTGGGTTTAATCCTCAATACCACAAAAAGACACAAACAAACAAACAAACAAAAAGGAAACAAAGTGTCAGCTAATCATTTACCAGGTTTACCCTAACATGACACAAAAATCTTGTGTGCAAAACTGCTTGGTCAATAAATACTAAACATACATACATAAACACTATCAACAACACGCAGATCTCAAATGTCATAATAAAAATGGCATGTGGTGCATTCTTTCTGATCTATGGCTGCACGGGCAGAGCTAAAAAGATAAACGTAGAGTCTGACATGGGGCCAGGGTATAGCTCAGTGGTGCTGGCCTAGGCACACACAAGGCCCTCAGTCTGATCCCCAGTATCACACACCAAAAAAAATCTGAAAAAATATAATATTTTCCAGTAATATTTTGATTCTTAGCTGGGCTTTATAGCCAACATCCCAAACCTGCTATTTATATTTCTGTTCATATGCTCAGCTAATATTTCAGTACACAGACATATAAATTTTTCTTTATAATTTTTCTGTCGAGACCTACATAAAAACATTTCTAAAGTGCACGCCTAAAAGTCAGATATTTTATGAAGTAATATTCTGTCACTGTCTTTGTCTTGATTATTGACATGATTAGAAATTTCATGATTGTCCATTTTTTCCTTTATCAAAACTAATATAAACAGTAACAGAATTTAAATTTTATTAAATAAAACATATATAAGTTTGTATGCTAAATAAAGTATACAGACAAAGTGTATTAAGTGGAAATACAATGTTTTCTAAAAGATATTTACT
Source organism: Dinomys branickii (assembly GCA_004027595.1). NCBI lineage: Eukaryota > Metazoa > Chordata > Mammalia > Rodentia > Dinomyidae > Dinomys > Dinomys branickii. Next base: position 93,126 of record PVLD010003871.1, on the reverse strand, counting down.
GCATCTCAATACAAAAATTAATTCTAGTTGTTAGTCTGTTTTTATGTTTTACTAATACTAATAAGACTACTGCATCAAACAACTCTCTTCACTGCTGGGAATACAAACTTCTTACTCGACACACATCTTCCAACACTGACCTTAAATAATGTCCCCTCACACACATCAAAGAACAAGTCATTATTTCAAAAACAGTCCTCTACCACTCCAACTGCCTTCTTTAAAACACATTAAAATAGGCTGTGCCTAACTCATGTTCCTAATTCACCACAAATGAATTACCAAGGAGAAAATATCCTACCTTGAAATTTGTTTTAAGTACATATTTATTTTTCATATTTCATACACTTTCTGCGGAATTAAAGAGTTTAGTAATACTGGCCAATAACGTCCTTCACTATACAACACACAGTCTTCTAAACATTCTATGTAGACAAACTGCTCTAACTTTACCCCATTCAGAGGGCACCACATTATCATCTCATTTTCACAGGTTAAAACGAACAAAAGCAGAAAGCAGAGACACCCACTCTGTCAAGACGGACCCAGCATGCTCAGTCTCGTTGACTTCTGACCTCTGAACCATCCTGTTTCCCCATCTCAGTGTTCTGAAACCTCTGTGTTCCACAACTGCCGTAAAGTAACAAGTGCTACAAAATTTTGGTATTTTACTTAATATCTGAGGTGGGCTAAATAAAAGTTTTTTTCTTATTGCCAGAAAAAGAATCTAAAGTGGGAATACATGGAAATAAAGTATGAAGCAGGATATATTACACTACAGAGGAGACTGTAGCCATGGACCCTTGCATTTTAGAATTCAGGCTATTATATATTAGCATACTTGACAGTTAACTATTAGTCTAATCTTGCAAAAACGTTTTTGAAACACCAAGTATTTGGAATACCAGCTACTAGAATGCAAGAAAAAGCTTACAACTTCAAGGATGAGTTTAGGCTCTAAGTAAGAAAATTTAAGTATTTATAAACTATTTAACAAGTGTGTTTAGAACAGTAAATTAGATGTGAGAGGAGCAGGCTGGGGGCAGAGCTCAGCGGCACAGCTCCTGCCTCGCAAGTGCAAGGTCCTGAGTTCAATTTCCGGTATTAATGAGAAAACAAAAAAGAAATGAAAGAAAGAAATGTTAGAGGGTAAGGGTTTGAGAAAACAAGAGAAAAACACTCTTAAAGGGATTAATTTAAAAAATTAAAACTCTAGCAGAGACAGTGAAGATTTAAGAAAGTTTTACAAAGGTATTCAATATAAAAAGGGGGGTTATCACTGATGAAAAGCAATGCAGACCTGTGGAAAAGAGAGTTTAGAAAACAAGGAGAGACGAGGAAAATAATACAGGAATGTGGAGGAAAGGAGAGGGGAACCACTGAAACAAACAGTCCGCACCTGTGAGAGTGCTTGTGACTATGTTACCTCAGCAGTCTAGCAGGCAGGTGTTCAGGTCAAACGCAGGAAGCTGTGACGAAAGCTACACTGGAGGCTAATAGACAATTTTATTCTTGCAAAATAAAATCTCAAAGCAAACAAAAACACAGTGCTTTTGGTTACCCTGCCTTTACCAATGTAGTCAGAACTACGCAGAGGAGCCAGCAACTCTATGTGACCACAGCACAGTGCATGAAGGGCTCGTCCGTGTCACACAGATGCTTTCACTGTTGGAGCGCTAAGTTTTCTTGAAATCCAGGGCAGTTTTCCTATCCTTTCTAGGAATTAAGATTTTGAGAAGGAAATCCCCGTACTAGTCTAGTCACAGGCTCTAGTTAATTAATTTATGTTTATATAGCTGATACTATAAGAAACAAAATACACAAAAGAAATTTGGCTCTCGTGAAACAGCAGTGTGTGAGAATGGTCTTGAATCAGGACAGGGATCTTGAGACCCCTACTTTATTCCGATACCACCGTCTACTTCTTGGTATGAAAAGTGCCACTTTTAGTAAACCAATGGTATATGCCTGTAATCACAGATACTGGGGAGGCTGATGCAGAAAGATCACAAGTGTGAAACCAGCCTAGGCAGTTGAGGGAAGCTCTCTCTCAAAAACAAAAGGACGGATAGATGGACGATAGATAGATAGATAGATAGATAGATAGATAGACAGACAGATAGATGGGCCAAAAACACTGCCAGTAAATTCCACAAATCAGTGTTTACAGTGAACAAAAATTTGAGGCAAATAATTCACACCAGGCAGTTTAAGAAAGAGGGGGAAGGCAGTGGCAATTAATTTATCATGAGACTCCATTTTCCCTGAGCAGAAAAAGTTTTCCTAGGGTGCCACCTGGTCAGTGTGTAATTTGTACTTTCTTGAGGCCTCCATTTCTCATTTGTAACCACAGAGCGGCACTGCCTGGAACACGGGTTTTACATCCATGACAGATACTTTAGTTAGATCCACACACAGTGCCAGGCACACAGTAAACTGTAAATCAAAACTGTTGTGATTAACACTTATTTTAAAAGATAAGCACTGAAAGAAAGTCAACTGCTGCTATGCACAGTACATGGCTTCCGGTTTACACATTTGGATATACTCATACAACTTAGCATGTAAGTTGGCACGACAAGGAGAGAACCACACAGCACTAGATTTATATACTTGCTTTTATTGCATAACTGTGCTTCCTGAACATTCAACCATGGATGCTCAAATGAGGCAAGACACGCTAATCTTGACTCACATCACAGACTGTGCAGGGAAGAAGTCCATCTCAGGAAAGCCTTCGGAGCCACTTTTCATGGGCTTAGAGAGCTTTCACAAGTCACCGATATTGTGTGTCATTACTTCAACATTGCATCATTACTTCAATATTTTCTGAATGTCGACTTCATGCCAGGGTTTGGCGATAAAGACAGTGTGGGACAGTATCTTCCAAGAGGTGAACAGGAGCTCAAAGGTGCAGAAGTGAAGGTCAGCAGCTTTGAGCTCAAGAAAACAAGGTCACAACTGAACACACAAAAATGAGCAGTCACACCATGCCCACCCTGTTACCGAAACTGCATTTCATCCTTGTGTCTTTAGGCAAACGGGCAGTTCATTTCTTACTGTTCACTTCTTTATGTTACTGCAACAGTACATGGCTGCAAACTATGCAGGCACCTGGAACACAGTGTCCTAGTCAGGAATTTGCCCTACAGTCTTTATCCATGCAACACATTTCTAGTCTGGTTACTGATTCAAACTAATCTTTAAAAGGGCATTTTTGCTGAACTCCCAGAAAGATGGATGTTCTTTTCCTTTTTCACGGAAGTATTCCCTCTTCACCTCCTTCTCTCCATAATATCTTGAATCCCTTTAGTAGGTTTCTTCCTAGCTTGATCTTTCCCTCAGCTCCTCAAGACTCTGGTCTCTCACTGTCCACAGTCTTGACTGAATTGAGAAGCAAAAAAAAACAAACAGGCTAGTCTTTCTGGGATTCTAGTGTACCCTCCCATATTTTGTGTGCTGCAGTATAATTGCACCGTAGGCACAGTAAGATAACCAACACAGTGCTACGGTACTTACCACACCGTTACCATGCACTATAAGACCAATGCCCCAAAAAGGCGTCAGGATGGCAAAGCACCTCCACTTTATCTCCCAATACACCAAATCTTCTGTATCTCGTACACATGGTGAGTAAATATCATGATTATCTCCACCACCTTATAGGAAAGTCTAACAACATAATTTGTACACACGCACCACCCAGTGTGGTGGTGAATAACAGAACGGGGGTGCCAAGGACTGCACACACCACATGACCACAACCAGAAGTGTGGCACAGGAAAGGAAGTAGCTACTAACACAAGTGATGGAGGGGATGGTGAATCCAAAGCATTTGAAATTACATTCATGGAGTGGCATTTGGGAGCCCTCTCTGCTTGTCTAATGGTTTTCATGCCTGCCAGATGTACAACTATAATTAGATTCACTAAAACTTGAAAAGAATGGCCGATGAGTAACATCTATCCTAAATACCCCCAGAAGGAATCTGAGGTTCCCAACAATTTACATACAGGAAGAAAGCAGAATATAGATACGAGACTGAAAGTTTAACACTGTTGTGAGGAATTAACAAAATAGTCAAGTGATTATAATTTATCATTATAAGGATGTATAAACTGAAACAGAGATGGCTGTAACTGTTTACCCCACAGAATTTAAATGAAACCAATGTAGACCTGAAAGAAAAAAACAGTAATAATTTCCATCGCTTTTAAGCAGTCATCTACGCTGCGCTAACCTTACACTCACTTGAATTCGAAGTATCTCACCTTCCCTAGCTCCAGAGTTCAAGAAAAACAATGTTCAGATTGTAAGTGCGCTGGAGTCTTTCTCAGGGCATGTCATGCTATTCTTCCTTAGGATGCATTAACCGCACGTGCGGGCCCATTTTCAAGACGATGTACATACAGTCGATTTTCCTGCCCACTGGAAGAGACTCTGACTTTGTTGTGAGAAAGCAAGGAGAAAGGCGTTGTGAGTTACTCTGCCATTTCTGTCATACATCTAATAATGCAGCTCTTGTAATTACACTTTGGTTCTTTATATTACATCAGTGAAAGCTTTGCTTGGCTTTAGCTTGAGAACAATTTATGAAATTACAGAAACACACTGAACACAGCAGTTCATTTGTTGAAGCAATTACCCAGATCCTTGTCAAAAAAAAAAAACACTGCAAGTGAGGGAGACTGTGATGTGCAAAAAATGGTTCTAATTCCATCCTCTAATACGTACAATATGCCTGTGGTTGTGCTGAATTCTGTTAATAAACTGCAGTCGAAATGTGTATGTCACAGCACAAACGAAAGGCACTCTCAATCGTCCTGCCAGATAGTTTAAATTAGTCACCGAAGCATCGAGCCAGAGCTGCTTCTGTGGCCCGCAGTGAAGGGAACAGATCACTGGACAGTTTTCCTAAGGGCCCAAAAGGATTTTTCTAATATTTTGAATTGTCTGGAAAATAGCTGTAACATATACTGTGGCACAAATGCCATGTACAAATCCCAACTCTTGTCATCACTCTGATGTTTTTTTGTCACTCGCCCCCCCAGGTTTAGTCAAAACCCAGGTTCCCAAGCAGCCTCTAAAAAGATTTCAGATACCTGTTGTTGAAATAATCAGGCTAATAAAACAAGCAAATAATTCCAGGCTTACTGTTTAAGTGACTGCATAAAGACAAAAAAAAAAAGGTTAAAAATAAAGTCTTGCCCAAAACTCTAGTAAGACCAAACACCTACAGTTTGTTGGCACTCTGCTATCAAATAACCACTGGTAAGAACTGCATTGTAAAGCTTTGTCATCCAAATTTCACTAAGCATAAGCATGTTTATCAAATTGTCTGAAATAGCAAGTATGTTAAATTTTTAAATATTCTGCCTATAAAGCAATAATTACTGATTAAACATAACTTAAATTTTCAAAATCCGTAAGCATATAAATTTATTGTTTTCCAATGAAATAAACAGCTCAAGGAAGAAAACTAATTTCTCCATACTAAAAATAACAATTTGCTTCTTAACATAGACCACATAACTTCAATGAAAGGACATTCCTAAATGTTTCCTTTTCATTATTTTGATGGGGATTTTGCAGGAAGCGTAAGAGAACAGAGGTCCAACTCTGAAGAAAATGAAGTGCTGCAAAACAGAAGGAAAAAAGCTCAAACTGTACAACAGAGTGGTACACATGACGAACGGGGGCTCACTCTTCCTCCCCACATCTGGAGACAGTTTAGTATACCAGTTTCCTCATTCGGAAACCAAGCCATCGCCCAGCCTGAGCAGCCCTTTTCATTCACAAATAAACAATTAATGGAATGGGAAAGTAATTTTCCAAGTGTTCATATTCATTAGGCTGTTTCCTGAAATTAAGTATCTGCCCTGTGATACAATACTGTACACATTCAACACTCTCCGACTGCACTTCCCTCTCCGGGTACCTTTTTCAGATCCACCTTAGATTCCATGTCTATTTTCCTTCTGACAGAACACTGGAATTAAAAAATAAAACTCCCTCATCTATGCTAATAACAACTACTTGTCATATTAAAATATCACAAGATCCTTGCATTAATTCTTAGTAAGAATGTTTATTCCTGTAGCCCTATCGATTTAATTAGTATTTTTCAAACACCTACTATGGGGAAAATAGAATTCTATACTCTGATATGTAACTATAAATATCCCCTCAGGGAATTTACAACTGGATAGAGACACAAACCTGACCACAAACAATTATATTACGAAGCGGAGTATGATCAGTGCGGTGAGAGGGGTAACACAATGCTTTAGGGTTCGGGGAGAAGAGACCACTTCTTTTGAGGCAATGAAAACTGCTTAGCATGGAAGAGGTTTTCGAAGGTGGAGAGGCTTTTAAATGACCTTGACTAGAGGTCTCCAAGGTCAGAGGTCATATTTTGTTTTGCTTGGTACACCCCTCACCCATTCTCCACGAGGGAGCACACACGTACACTTCTCTCCTGTAGCACTTACGCAAAAGTAATTTAACTGCATTAAACAAGCCAAGCTAGGGAAGGACCATCTGAGACGGAGACGTGCTAACTATATGTGGAGGTAGGGCCCAACAGGGCCTGTTACAGAACACTGAATTACAGTACAAAAGGGAGTCTGAAAAATGAATGAGCCAAAAGAAAAGATCGCCGGTATGTTTTACTTTAAATTTGTGAACTGTGGGGTGCACTGAGGATATCCAAGCATATTTGTAACATAACCAGAAGAGGCATGCACCCACGGTTCCAGTGTACGAGCATATCCAATATGCTAAGCCAGTTTGAACATGTGGAGCGCACGAGGAACGAAAATGTACTATGATAAATAATTAGAAACCTGCAACTCCTGACTATTTAATTGACACTGCATTCCTAAGACTGAAAGTTTTCTACTACATGCCTGCAACACAGAAAAATGCTGCTTTAACATAAATTTAAACAAATAAAATGAAAGAAAAGATGGCCTCAAACGCTATGTTAACAAATGCCAACTCTGATAGCTCTTCTGAAAAAGTAGAGGAACTTCGGCCTTAATTGTTTTAATGACTTCAATTCTGTTTCAGTTCCACACTTGGCCAGTTCTCCTGTGAATGACAGCAGGCAAACGTTAAGAAGGGGCTCTTCCACCTCCTGTCACACTTTGGCTCCCTCTTGCCCTCGAACATACAGTTCCAAACTCCACCTTAAGTTAGCAGGTTGTGAGAACTCTCTGGGATTCCTCAGAAAGAATGGGGACAAGCATGCTTGTCATGAGGGTATGTCACAGAGCATTACAAAATTTTATAAGCTGTCTCAGATTCCAGACAGTACATTTTAAAACTAGCTGTCCAAATGACATTTGGCTTTAGAAAAAAAAAAAAAAAACTTAAAAATTAAAATAAATATATATGGAAGAACAGCACATGGTACTTTATGGAAAACAGTCCTCCACAAAAACAGATGAAAATAAATTCAGTTTTCTGGTTCATGTGCCCCTAGAGCCGAACCTAATAAAATAAAGCTCAAAACCAAATTATAACAGGTCCCGGAAAGTACTACAAATTCGTGTGAGGACAAAGCCAAGGAGGTGAACTTGACTATCACAAATTTCAAAGAAAAACACACAAGGGAAGGGTAACTAAGAAGGTGGTAAAATCCTGGGGTCAATGGCTACACTCCTTTAAAAACAGTGGTCACTGGCTAAAACTTGGTACATCTTTTCCCAGAAAGGAGTGGTACCTTATTCATCTCAGCCCTTTGATCTGCAGCACAGAGCCAAACATGAAATAAGCAACCAATACATGAATGCTTTAGAACCAGATTAAGGTCCACAGTGACTTTCTTTTCAAAACAAAACCAAAACCACCTGGAAAACAACTGCTTATTTTTTCCCAAAGGAATAATCCAAAGAACTTTATCTCATCGCTATAAGTAGCTTTACTATCATGTTATACCTTTTGTCTAAATATAAAAAGGAATGTTAGAATTTCCAGGTGCAATTTAAGAACCACTTTTCTGGTGTGTTCCTTTGTGTAGTCTGGTGATTTTTTTAAAAAGTTAAATTTATGCAGTTTTTAAAATGCCACACAAGAGGGCAGGAGGTATATAGCTCAATGCCAGAGCATTTGCCTAGCATGTGGGAGGTACTGGGTTCTGTCCTTGTAAACACACAAGCATATCCACAGCTAAGCAACATTTGTTACTGGCAATGAGGAAGACTGCTTATAAAAGTACGGATACAACACAAAAATCCCATGAATACTGACACAATTAGTGAATGCTAGGAAAGGCTGGTTAATAAACAGCAGGTGAGTTCATTCTGGCTCGTACATTCCTCGATTTCATAATCTTAGAGTGACTCATTCTCAAGTTCTTGCTGTGTGTCAGGTACTAGGCTATGTACATTACCTTAATGCTGATGGGTTCTGGACACACTACCCCAAACGTGCTGCCTTAGCATGCTGAAATTTTAAGCGGAAGGAATTTCAGAAATGGTAAGTGCAAGAATGCTGTGGCCTTCTTCCTCTGTCTTCCCCAAAAGCAGGTTCTCATGTGAGAGGTACCTTTCCTCACCCACAGGAAAACAGCAGCTTTACCTTTAAACAAGGAAGCGCATCTAAAGGACTCTAAGCGAGTAGGTCTTGCTAAATCTCTTCCAGCTCACCACTCATACACACATCTTTTTGTCGTTTTATCACATTTTTCCAGGATTCTCCACTTGTCATCAAACCTAGCATAAAAACATTCAGGCTTCACGCTTCCTTCAGTTCTCCATTTCTTTATGAAAGTCTCTGCGCCAAATAAAGCTTATGTTAATCTGTAAACTGTTCTCCTTAATTTGTCTTTTGTTACAGGGAGAGAATATAGATGGGTTGGCATGAATTACACTTATGAAATAATTTAACTACGAGGAGCCCTTAGCAAAGTAGATACTACTATCATCTGTTTTACAGATCATGAAACTAATAGTCAAAGAGATAACAGGACTTGGTCAAAGCCTCTATGGTCTTGTCAATTTGACAGGGCTTGACAATGAAAACATTGAAATTCAAAACCAAATCCTATCTCAATGGCCCAATTCCATTATATCAAGATAATTCCAATTCAGCCGGCACAGCCGGCAACCATGGCTAGTTAATGATGTTCCATAACCATGCTGAGTATGTCCTCCTGGCCGATGTGGAAAGTTTTCTAGGCTGCACTCCACAGTATTTCCTAGTGTAGTCTTTCCTAATTTAGACCATTCTTCCCTACTTGCCACTGTTTCAAGTATTACTACATCTATGAGGCATCATATAAAAATTTTTCCACCAACAATATTAATCCATTTTGTAAATTAAAACACAATTTTAAAAGGTTTTAAATCATAGTGCTAGTAAATCCGTAGTCCTACTCAGATATTCATACAGAGCATCTGACAATGTTAACTGATAAGATTATAATAATCACTAATAAATATGAATTTGTCTAACTTTAAATCTACCTTAAATAGGTACTGCAGTCCAAATGGGATACTTCTGTAACATCCACCTGGCCCCCCTAGAAAAGGAGGGAAAGATGTTTGAGGATTCTAAATTGCCCACTTTCTAACTAAAATTGATGAGTTCTTTCTTCTTAGCGAGATGTACACTGAAAATTAATCACTTTGGCCTAAAACATGCAACTTGAAAACATCATTCTATAACAAATCATTATAGTTGAGAAAGAAGGTATGACTCAAAACAAAGTAAAGCAGAAAAATACAAAATGGATTATAAAAACAGCCATATTTCTAGATGAAAGTAGGATTCACCAAGCCCAGATGGCCCCAGAAAAGCACCCCTCATGCTTCAACTATGAATGGATAAAAAACACAAGACTGTCCATAACAGCTTCTGGGGACAAGGGCATAAATATAGCCTTTGTGGCAAAGGTGACTACGACCTTTCAGCCTAAATGCATTGTCAGGTTCCAAGTCTCACAAAGGCGGGCAGGTTTAACTCGCGATCCTCCCATGACCAGCAGCTCTCAGCATCCTGTTATACTTCAATACTCAGACGTGTGTAGTACTTATGTCAGTCACACCTCTAGGCTCTTTAAATTTAAGCTCACCACTAATTCAAACCATGGGGGATGTAGGTCTATCTCATTTTCACAGATGAGAAATCTATCTAATATAACTAGAAAAAATGATGGAACAAGGATTCAAACCTAAGAGCCCCGGTTCCACAGTGTCTAGTCTTTGTCACTGTGCCACACTGCCATTTCTCAGTGAGGCTGGTGAAGCCATGCTTAGACTAATCTCTAAAGTGAGTATCAATTTTGTAGTAACCCAAAGTAATTTTTTTTTTTTTTTGCGGTACTGGGGATCGAACTCAGGACCCTGCGCTTGCTAGGCAAGCGCTTATTCCACTGAGCTATATCCCCAGCCCCAAAGTAATTTTTAGACTACGTACTGAGATAGACAGGCTTATAAGAATGTCACCTACACTCTGTAAGTCTGAGGCAGGATAACTGTAAGAGAGAGGTCATTTGGGGCAATTTAGTTATGTAATAAGATCCTGTCTCAAAATAAAAATATAAAAACAAAAACAACTGGAGAGATAACAACTGGAAAGCCCTGCATCAATCCCCAGAGTCACACACATAACGTACATATGCACAGAATTCCTTCTATAATCCTTAGCCCTATAACGAGTGGAATGCTAGTTACGCCATCAGTGAGACTAATGTCTTAAAAACTGGTATTGAGACCCCTACCTGCTAGGATACCTCTGAGATGGCTGGGGCCATGAGCAGTTGAGTGTCTGCTAATTGGTCACACTGTCTCTGTGATTTAAACCAGACCATCTGATTGCCTTATTCTCTAAGCTGAGGTGTGCCTGAAAATGCTCAGGTTGTATCTAAGGACAATGCTTCTCTCTAGCCAAATTTAAATCTAGAGCCAGTCTATAGATTTTAGTTCGTTCTGCACTAACAGAGAGAAAGCAATCCTGTGATCTGTTTATTTAAGATGAACCTTCTCATTACCATCATCTGTTCAGGAGGATCTAGGAGCAGGAAGGCCACAAGGAGGATGGCAGGAGACCTGACCTATAATCCTCAGGTTTCTCTCCTCGCAGACCAGAAAGCTTGGGCAGAATGGTGTACAAATTTCATTCTCGAGAAGAAGACTCTCACATTTACGGTATCTAAGAAACCCTAGGTTAGAAAATCTACAAATTCTTCAAAACTACAAATCGAAGTTCAATTTGAAACAAAGACTCAGAATATGAGGTCAAGGACTGACAGCTGTATCCCTTCTACATGAGACTAGCTGCCAATTACTTCAAGTTCTGTGCTCTCAGAAACCAATTAATTGGGCTGGTGCTTTCCAGAGCCCTACACCATGCTTGGACAGCAAAGAGCCAACAGCAGAGCGGTCTAACACAGGTGGGAAACAAGAAAGCCAAACGGTCCCACAGCTCGCAAAAGAGATGCTCCCCAAACTCAACCGACTTTCAGGAAGAAGAAATGTGAACGGCTCATCACCAAAACTATCTATTAGCATGGCAGGAATGCTTTAAATAAATCATGAAATTTCACAGCTTTTTAATATGTGAAATAATTTGGCATATATTTTATTGAACATTACCATGTGTCTGCCACAAAGATCACTGTACTACAATTAAGGGCTCAAACTTGGGGACTCAGAATGAGAGTGTAAGAGAATAATTCAAATTAATTACCAAAATTCCAAAGAAGAGGTGGTCTAGTCAGATGAGGAAATATGAAAGAAAGCTTCCTGGTTTAAAGTAGTCACAGAAAAATAAAAACAAAAATGTATACCTTCAATGTTTTCCCAAGAATATGAAAGAGAGGAGAGCAAGCAGAAAATTCAAGCTCAACATAATGCTTTAAAACATTTTCTTTTAAAAAGCGAGGCATGGGGGTCCTGTTGCCTTTTGGCACACCAGGCTCCCTGTGATTGCAGAGTGAAAATTGTACCATAAAATTCAAGTCCCTAAGTGCCAGAGGAAAAGAAACTTTCCCCAAATAACAAAATAAAAATAAACCTTCAGTTAAAATAATATATTACACACTGATGTAAACTGAAATGCTCTTGTCCATGGGTTGAGCTTATGCAACCCTTAAACACAAGAATGTAACACTAACAAACTATTTGACATTATTATTTGGGTTCAAAGACTCCCTTTCTCTAAATGTTTATAGCACCATTCCAGTTATTTCAACTGAGCTGACACAATGAATTTCAAATGATCTAATACTTTTGACTTACCAGCGGATTAGCACATGATTACCCTGAGTACAAGGATTATTATTACTGCTGCTCTAAGATATTAACGCTTCCTGTAACACACTCTAAGGACACTGTATAGATCACTAAAATATGTGACAAAACGCATGGAAGGAAAGGGGATTTTCAGAAAGGAAGGTGATAAGTATTCTCTTTAAGGTTTCCTTGTTTAACATAAAGTGGTCCTCCCAACAACAGAACCAACACTTTCCCTGGTACTTTCAGCAGTGTACAAAAAAAATCCCAGATAAACAAGCCCAGTCTTTGATGCACTCAAGAAATTAGGCCACGTGTGGCCTTCTTCTCATAGAGATCAGGCTCCAAACAAAACCCCCACTTTGTAATAGACAACTAATTCTCATGTAATGAATGACAGAACACAGCATTAATGTACTTAACAAGACAGAGCTAAATTCAATGAAGCTTGACGCCATTTATATGAAAAAGGGATACACTGGTAGAGCAAAAGGGGAAAAGGATAATTCTGAATTAAATAGTGTAGCTTCTGCTTTGGTTTAGCCTTCTCACTGGAAATAAAGATTGCAATTGAAATATTACTGAGAAAGCCGACAGTGGTAAACAATGTTAAAGACCACCGTATTAAACTCTGACTTACTGATAAAGAGGTAACAAAGAACTGTGCTCCAAATTTCCACTCACAAGCAAAGCATCCTTTCTTCATGACTAAATTTCTGGCCCACTAAAAATGGGCCCTTTCCTTACCAGACTTTGTGGTATTCAATTCTGTCACCACATGATACTGTCATAGAAATTTCCAATAATACAAATGATGTCTTAGTAGCTAAATATTGTGGATACAGTATCAAAATAAAAGAAGAAAATAAGCCATATGACACAAAGTAAGTATGTTGAACAGACACACTTAGGTGACTTTTTTGAGGGTTTCAGGGTTACATTTACCCTCCTTGTGTAGGGCCACAACAAAAGAATTTTAAAAGCCTACCAATACCATCATGCCAATTCTCCTTTTCTGTACAAACTCAGCAATTTTAACCCACATTGTAAGATACTATAGGAAAAAGGCTGATCAAACACCTATGCTCTAAAAACAAATCATGAATTATATGTAGATGAGAGAACATTCTGTCTACCAGGTTTGCAGTAAGAACACTGATCTGACCAGCACACTGTGTGTATATGATCACATTACTTACTTCTGTAGGATGTTCTTACACACAGAGAGGTAACACCACCTGGAACTGCTGTACCTTAAGGCAGGGGCGCTTCAACTCCCCTCATTTCTCTCCCCTCTACAATGTCATCTGGTTCTGCTATTGTCACAGTGCCAAAGAATAAAGCTCTTCCAGAAAACTCACCCAAGATCAAACTGTGCCTGGTGACAGCAACGTCCAGGCCATAAGTAATGTTCAAAGGATTCAACAACGCCTGTGACTGATCATTCTCTTTCCCGTGCCATCACCTGCTGATTTTGTCCAGGTGTTTTATGGCTATCTTGAGGATCTGGAGAGCAGACAGAGGGAAGACTTTGCCAATTTCTTTTGTCTGGGACTGTGAATTCCTTACACAGATGGTGGACAGCCTCAGCCCAGGGCAGCACCAAGGTATAATGTCTTCAATCTCCGAAAGGAGAAATGGAGGGAGACATTATCTTTTCCCACAACACTGCCTGTAATGTGTCTGTGGTTAGCAAAACTAAGACAGCATGGCCTCCCAGGGGGGTAAATGAGGAAGTCAACAAATAACTTGAAAATATTTATTTGTTGGCAGTATTACTAAGTATTCCCCAAGAATCAAAAGTGTTGATGAGAAAAGTAATTCCTGAAGAAATATGCTTTTATCAAAAGACTTGGTACCTCAAAACTCTGGTTATTTTTTATTTTTATATCAAAGTCACTAGGTCTCCTAAATCAAGAAAAATAAGAATTTGAAACTCAAAGTCAACTGTGGCGGAAAGAAAACCGGACTGGTGTCTAGCTGGACTTGTGCTGTCTATCTATACGTGAATATCAAGCACTCCAAGTGTGTCTAGTACAAACTAAGCTGTGTCGTAAGTGTAACATGCACCCTGGATTGTGACAATTCAAAAGGAGAAGGACAGTGTAGAGTAAGCATTCGTGTTAACTATGTAACTGTTTTTATTATATATCCAAATGATAAGTTTTATATACTGGATCAAACAAAATATATCGGCACTGGTTCCATCTGCTTCTCTTGATTTTCCTGTGTGGCTCATGCATTATGATTTCTTGAACAGAGCTGATCTAGACACGTGGACTTTTGTTGATTTCAATCTTCCGTTGGGTTTATGGTCACAGGTTTCCTTTGTAGCCCCCATATTGTAATCATCACCTCCAAATGAGAGGACAGAAACCAAGGATATAAATTCAAAATGTCCCAAAACCATAAAATTTGTAAAATGTTACAGCTCCAGAAGCTACAAGAATTCATAAAATTATTTATCAGAATTTCACTTCTAAAACCCAAGGCGCGTTTTCATTTAGGCCTGATCTCTAGAAACAATAAAATGAAGAACAGCAGGAAAACAGGTTTTATTTTTCAATGCAGTAATTTTAAAACCTACAGCTCCCTCTGATGACTTTATCTATAATTTCCAGAGGGATCTGCACAATGTTTTTAACTTACACAGGCTAGTAATCACCTGAGTCCCATCACTGATAAGTAAGTCAAGATGATATATGGAATAAAGAAAATCCACCTGCTGGATAAATGAGGGTTAATGAATGAATGACAGAGACAGAGAGACAGAGAGACAGAGAGACAGAGAGAGAGCAAGAGAGAGAGAGAGAGAGTGAGTGTGTGTGTGTGTGTGTGTGTGTGTGTGTATGTGTGTGTGTGTGTGTGTCAAGCTCCCTATCACAGGCACATCTGATCACAAAAGTTATCAAAGCAGATAGACACTGTCAAACTTCAGAAAACACTTAACAGTTCCTTTGCTAGATCCAGGGGAATATATCCTAAATAATAAGAGACAGTACCATTGTTCCCTCTTGGGGATACACATTTGACAGCAATAGCTGCACACACTGCATTACTTATTCCCAACTTTGTGGTAATTCACAGAACACCTCTTCTGGTGGCCAGGCCCAAGGTTATCTTCTGGGGACTACTGCACCTACTACCCATGTGACCTGGTAGTCCCACATGATTGTAAAAGAGACAACGGTGAAATATCTAAAGAACAGTGATTTTAAGCGACTTTTTTTGATTATGTCTTTGCTGTTAAAGAACTACATACAACTTTGTTATCTAGTTCCTTATAAGAATAATAAGTTATGTTGAGAATTTGAGTCACTTTGCCTGAATCAGATAAAGAAAATAGAAATGAGGAGGAGGACAGAAAATAGAAATGCAGGACAGAAATTCAGCATCTTTTTAGTGTATGTATTTTTACCAAAATGATGGTGAAACTACAGCAAACATCCTGGCTTGGGGAAGGGCTCATTGAGTGTGTTAATGTGCATGTAAAACACACCTCACATATATCCCTCACTTATGGACACACAGTATTCCCGCAAGGAGATACAGTAGGTCAGCCGCGAGAGACTGCAAGTGCAGTTCGCCAGACTCAAGAATTAGAAATCAGCAGGAAGAAAGGGCATCCAGTACCAGAGTGGACTATTCCTCCGCAGGAGTAATTTAAAATTCTAATATACAATTTTTTTAAAAAGCAATCAATGAATTCCATGATACGCTATCCAAAGGGAGGAACTTCTTAAAGAACCAAATATCAGCATGAAACCAACTAAGAGACAGGACCAAGTGAGAGGCAGAAGAGCACAGTCAAAGCTAAGGCAGCCACAGAGAAAACCATCAGAACGCCTTGGAGGTAACCTCACTTTGAAGACTATTTTACCGGACTGTTTTCAAACATCAGCCTCACAGTCTAAAGCTACGACTGATGTTACACACGACTCCAACTTACACACAAACATGAAATTATCTGCTTTTATAAATATTCCTAATGTTTAACTGATAAATACTAAAACAAGGCTAAATTAATTCATAATTGTTCTTTTATTGCCTAATACCAGATGTAAGTGGTACATAACGTAAATGGCTCTTGCCAAAAAGCTTTCAGAAAAAGCAATGAGGCAAGGTTAAGATCTATCAATATAGGCAAAGTGAATGAGATTCAGTACAAAGCAAAGCAGCACATAAGAAGAAATACAGCCTTAGGAAAAAAGATTATTAGGTATTTTGTTTAATGTTTCTTCCAAGAACATGACTTGCTTTCATGTTAAACTTGGAAATTATATAGCTGTCATTCAGTATTAAGTCTTGGCCTTGTCAAGAATTTCTTAAAATATACCAAATTTCTTTTGAAAATATTTTAAAATGGTATCTCAAAATTCATTTTTTAATCACAGTGGGTTTTTTTTTAAATCTTATTTTTTCACAGCAAGGAGTTTTGAGACACCACTAAAACATTTTCTCCCTCTGAACATATGTGAAAAGTCTCTTCAAGTGGTATTAGTAAGACAGACAAAGAATTCATCTGAAAACCCATACAATGAATATTCAGATGTGTGTGGTCTCCCACCGTGAGCTGATGAAAAGCACAACCCACCTTCCCCTGTACTTGCCCAACCACCTGGGACCAACTTTTTATGGCCTAGACACAGTTACACTAATTTCACTATTGTAATGAAATAGGTAAATCCACGAAGAAATACCTGTAATTTTATAGAAGAGGCAAGAAAAAATGCTCACACAACATAAAAGTTAATTTTACACTAGTATCATTAATATTACACTCATGCTGTAGCAGCCAAATAAACCTTGTGCCTCAAAAACAAATCAGGTCATTTGAGCAACCTGTGGCATTCTGCTAAAAAAGCAAAACCTGCCATGCATGGCAAGTGTTGATATTTTTCCTCAACGACTTTTATTGTCTCTGGTCAGCTTTTCACATGGTCCTCTTCCATGTACTAAACCAGACTATCTCACTTACAGAAATTACCACAGTGGTATTAAAAGCACACAAAAACTTTACAAAGTAGCTCCAAATAGAAGTCCTATTTTTTAAAGTCATGGTTATTTTCTCAGTTTATCAGGGCATTTAAACATCTTTTTAATCCAACAAATACTTCTTTAAAGAATGTTTCTTATGTGACTGAAATGAGAATGCACACAGGAGTTTTTCAAGGCCAGCAAGCACTTCCTAACCAAATCCCCCACTTCCTTTGCTAGCTAAACATAACTCCTTCAAATGTGTACATCCTTTAAAAAGATAGAAGGGAGCACCTCGCATGTAATAGCAGGCAGCTGGGAGCCAATTGGCACAGTCAGGAGAGCACATTTTAAAAAGCAGCTCTTTAACATTCAATAACTAAGTGGTAATTGGGCACAGAAACATAAACTGTCAAACTGAATCAAAACCCCTTTGCTTTTTGGAGAATTATTTGTAAGATTATACTAGAATTAAATTTGAACATGCATCTACCCTATGCATTCAGTCAAATTATAAAAAAAAAAAAAATTGCTGCGCTTTCTTTGGATAAAATTAATGTCAGCTTTGTGTCCTTAAAGCAGACCCGATCAGGAAATGAAATATGTTTAGTCCTGAAATAGTTGTGGTAATTCAATCCCTGCACTCTCCTTATTTTCTTGATGACAAAGAAAAACTCCCAACTGGCAGGGCCACCTGCACTGATTACTCCTCCACCCACACCCACAGAATATGAAAATGAGCCAATGATCATTAACCTTAATTTCTTCTAACATAAACCTCAGCTCTTTTTCAGTCTTGCTACTCAGGGAACTCCCCCGAGATAAAGGGAAAGAGAGGTGGGGGACAAGGAAACAGGGAGTGGAAGCTCAGAGAGAAAGGGGGGCACACAAATGAAAGATGGAACCCACTGGCTTTTTAAAAACGGCACAGCTGGCTTATTAAACTTCATACAGAAAAGATGTTACAAAGATAAAGAGAGTCTCAGGCCTCCCCAACTCTCCAGATAGTGAGATGCTTTCCTGTTTAAGCTTCTCATTCGGAACAAGCCATGAGAAAGGTGCTTCCCTGGTGTCCACCCTGCCCCTACCCCACCCCCACCCCAGCACCCTACTCCTCCACCCAGACATCCCTGCTCAAAGACAGCTGGCATAAGAGATGAGCCTGGACTGCAGCAACGCAGGTGAGGCTGTAAGCTCTCCAGTATGCGGGCCAAAGGGCTTCGGCAACTGGAAGAGAGCACCTAAGGTGAGTAGTTCAAATACAGTGGAGCATGCCCAGCGCCTTCTGGTCATTCACGTGCAAGTGCAGCCAACTGGAATCACTTTTGCTTCAAATTGGTGAGGTACCGTCAGCATTACACCCTCTTTTAATGGATGAGGAGCTGGCCGGGGCCCTAAAAAGAAACACACCCTGGAGGGCAGCAAGAATCCTTCTAATGTAGCTGCCTCTTCAACACAGAAGTACGTACTGAAAATAATTTTGTAATGTTCACCTACACACCCCAGTATATTGTAAGTAGATTGCTCAAAGAGGATAAGACTATGAAAACGAAGGACACTCATCATGAGAGTATATGCAGCTACACACAACCCCCTAGTAAAGCATTTCTGAAACCGGAAGAAAAATAAACTTTAAAACCCATTACATTCTTAAAAGCAAAAAGTCTTTAAAATGTGCTTTCTCCATTAATGCTGAGTGCGAAAACAAGCATGTGTTTAAAGGACACTACAAAAGTTTAAGTGTGTTACCTGTGAGTGTATTACTAGATGTCTGCTGCCTACCAGTGCAGGTCATCAGAGAGAAACTCTGACCACAGAGTCATCGCCTCATTATTTCTGACCTGAAGTCAAGTAACAGCCATGAGAAGGGTGAGACAGAAGGGCAGGAAAAACAAACAAAAACAAAAACTGGCTACAACTTGGTAATGAATTCGCAAGCCCAACTTTACACAAAAACCTGGCTCTTGCCAGGGATACAGCTCAGCAGCACAGTGCCTGCCTGGCAAGCACAAGGTCCTGAGTTTGATTCCCACTACCCAAAAACAAAACAAAACAAACCCTGGCTCTTAGGTTAGTGTTCCCTTCTTCTTGCTCAGCCTGTCAACTCTAGGAGGCACAGCCAACCCTCCACTCTGTTTCCATTCTCCCTTTTGTAACCCCCTTCCTAGTCAATGGTCTCCTCTAGAAGCGAGGACAGTGTTGAAGCACACAGTGCCAAGAGTCATCCTAATAGACCCTCTGGCGACTGCCTGTGACCCAGCACTGAGGGGAGATAGCAGGGCTTTTAATAAAGCCGCACTTTTGCACACTCACAGCCCCTTAATTTAATACCTGCCACTTGTTTACCAAACAGCAAAGGCATGTCTTCGTGTCGATAAGTTCGACAGTGAGGCGACTGAATCTGGGCACGGAACAGATGCACCTTTTTACGCTCTGTTAAACCGTGTCACAGACTACAGCCCCTGAGCGCATTCCTTTATTTATGCTGCAGCCAGTTGAGCTAATTGTCAGAGACAGACCTGGTTCTAATTCTGCAGAGTGCAGCAACTGCAGGAGCATATGTGGTGAGGCATGAACAGTGCAGAACTCCAAAAGGCAACAGTAGAAAAACAGAGTCAGAGGGTACAGGCATAATCTGCCAATATTTTACCTAGAAAGACTGAAAATGTCACCCATCTCAGCAGCAGGTTATGAGAGTGGGGACAGAGGTAAAGCACCGGCAGAGTCTGAACGAGGTGAAGGAAAGTAAATGTTAAAGCAAATACCTATGTAAAGAGAACACAACAGAGCAGCAACAGCAGTCATTCTCCAAAGAATCTGGCGAGGCCTGTGCAGGTGTTAAATATCCACAGGCTGAAAAAATACCTGGTAACAGTCAATAGTTCAATGCAGCTCACACTAAGCAGTTCTCTTCAATTCTAGGACTATTTCCGATACCCTGGTGCAAGTTCATCAGTGAGACCAAAATTCTTTAAAGGACAGTGTGTTAGTTGTCCAGTCACATAACTTCAGTCTACTTGATCATGTGCAGACAAAGAAACTCCCACTTCTGTTCTCTTCACACCCTGCAGTATGGGAAGTGTTTCTCATTAGCTGGAATACCATACTCATATTTTATCAGTAGCAAGAGTTCACTCCAGTTAACGTTCTTTGCCCGTCATGGGCATTTTTCAGCAAATTAATGTCTTTTACTTGCATGACTTCTCTTCATACTATAATTTGGAGTTGAAAAGGATCATAATACTTTACAGAAAGGGAAAAGACAAAAAGAGCTCAGTGTTGATAATTTTTACTACTTATGACTAAATGACCTCAACTGAAGAATAAAAAATTAAGTCATTTGTCTTATGAGGTTCAGAAGACATTTTATGATGTTCAATTTAGCTAATAATGGGTTGGGGCCAACCCTTAACAAGTCACATGCTCCACTGTCCCCTCACCCCCTGCTTATGTTTTTACCACATCCTAACAAAAACATGACCAGAACTGGTGAAAAACATACGGTTCCAACTAATGAATCACATACTTTCCCGCAAGTACAGTAAGTACTACCAGCTGTGTGACAGTCTTGCTTTGGCAGTGGAACCAGCACTGAACAAGCCGGCCCATCTGAAAGCAGCTGTATTGAAAAACCACAGGCAGTATAAGTGTGTCTGCCTTCTCAGGGCGGCTTTGTCTGTTCTGCGTCTCTGCTCTGTCCCCAGAATGTGCCAGCCATCTTGTTTAGAGAACGTTTCAGAAATTACAGAAGTAGAGAGAAGAAAGCACAAATTTTTAAAACTTGAGATTTTGGACAATGGAAAGTCGTAAGAGGAAAGTAAGAGGAACACATCTCTCTCTCCCACAACTGTCTCCCCATGTGTATCTTTTGGAACTTGCGTTAGACTAAAGACAGTGTATAGCTACGAATCCAAACAAGTGAGGTGGGGGTGGGGAGAGGAACACAGCGCTACATCCAGCTAATCACAGACAGGCTGACACACGCACACACACGCATGCACAGGCTCATGCACACAGAACAATTCGCAGATTATCAGCTCATGCTGTGAGCTACTGTAAAAATGTCTATGATTTAAACTTGCCTTTTATACAACAATCAGCTTCATTTGTAACCACAGAGCACTCTGAAAACTTTCCTTGGCAAGCCTCAGATATTTTTACACAAGTGCACTTTTCCTCTCTGGTGCAACAACATTCTAATGAATAAACATCACTGTCAAAAGGGAAAAACATTCCAGCAGCATTAATCTAGGTGTGTAAGTGGAAATGGTAGGATTTTTTAATTTGTAGTTTGTGAAGGCAGTAACTAATAAAATTCTGCCAGCATCATTAAGTGGTCAGTAGCTTCTATATACCCTAAACACCACCTGAGGCGTGAGCTGACAAAAACAAATAGCTGCCGTTGTCAGTGTTCACTTTTCCAAAGTCTCGATCAGAAAAAAATAAGGGTGAAATTAATTTACTAGATTGCAAGTGTCTTAAATACAGCGAGGTTAAATTTAAAAACAAGAAAGTTCCTAGGTGCCTTTGATGTTTACTTTTAGTCTCTAATTTAGCCAAACATATCATTCTAAACTTATAATGAAAGATGCTACATTCAGCAATAATCTAATCTAAAAGTCATTTCCTTTTCTTTATACCACAGTTCTATGAATAATTTTGTTCTGAATGAAGCAATCATCAGTGTAACACTCAAAGGGTGGTCAGAAGATTCACTACACTAATGAGAGAAAACACTGGCCCTTGAGTTTTACATTTAACAATGGTACATTAATAAACAGGCACCAGATTTTAAAAAGAACACTGACTAGTTTATACCACTTGGCATGTTAAATCTAATAAAAAATTGTATGAAATTACACAAAATATCAGAAAAAGCATATAGTTGATAAAATTACTAAGACCTCATTAAAACTGAAAAATTCATTCAATCACAGGGGAAGATACACTATATAAATGAGCATAAAGCTACTTGCCAAGCAGTCTACACATTATGAACTACTTCTCATTTTCAACACATAAAAGAGGAAAGAAGTTTGAAATACCGTAAAATGATTAACACCTTTGTGGACAGAACTATTGGCAATGGTTTTAGCATTGTTAAGCTCCATTTTATCAACTTCGCATATGTGACTTTACACAAAGTCAAAAGTAAATACAATGTGTTTCTTTTTTACAATGTGACAAATTTGATTAATCTATAGTTACTACATTTCTGGTCTTCATTAATAGTCACACTTGAAATTGCAACACATTATAAAAAAATGTGAAACTTTTCTCAAAATTAAAAAATTGGTTTATTTTAAACTATTCTTTGAAACTACATCTCCAGGGTTTGTGTTTTCTTTGTAAAATTTGAAGAGAAGTAAAATCACTTATCCTCCCCATACCTCTGTATTAGGAGGGCACACCTTCGTAATTTGAGTAACAAACTAGCCCCTGTTAATTCAAAGTTTACATAATTAATGAACCACAGATCTAAGTCTTCAACTTACCAATGAAAAATAACACCTTCAAATAGCATTTCTAATTGCCAAAGAATTCCCATAAAATACAAACCTATGTCCATGTCTGAATCACCATTCCTTCACCCTAAACACAGCAGTCTCCTCAGACCACCCCCCAGGAGCCTCAGGCAGAATCTGGGACACTACAGTAGGGTAAATGCAACAGAGCAGGTCTGTAAAATATGCATACCCAGGCTGAAACATGGTAGCAGTAACTAGATTAATAGCCAAACTCTTGTAATAAGGGACTTAGAATGACATCTAGTGATTGAGAGGATTCACTGTAAAAGAAGCCTTCAAAGTTTATCAGGGCATGACTTCTGAGAGAACTCCTATGGACACTCATCTGGCCAATATTTACTGACTGATAACCAAGGGTTTAACAATCACGAAGTCAGGCTACCATGACCTTCTTCACATCAAAACCAACTCCTTGCAAGAGAAAACAGAGAACATGTTAATACGTTGTGCAAGTGAAATGTACAGAGACCATTCCAGGGAAATGAGGCCACTAACTCATTATCTTTGGAATGACTTCAGGAAATAGGGGAAGCCTGACGAAGTTTAAAGGCCTGTCTAGTAAGTAACCAGGTTAAGCTGAGAACAGGGGCAGGGGGAACAATATGAGAGTAAACCATAGTCGGAAACAGTATACAATCAGTGAAGAACTGCACCCTAATCTGTGCTGCTAAAACATGAAAGCTGGGGGAACAGAGTTCAGCGTGGAGGCTGGAGGAGGCAGACAGGGGCCAATCCATAGTCCGTCTGGCCCTTTACAGATATTTAAGTTTCCTTTCATCAACTAAAAGACGAGAATTACTAAAGCTACACAGCTCTGCTCTCCACCAGACCTAGGACCGCCCGCCTCAGCCTCCCTGCCTGTGATGTGCAAGGGCTGCTTCCTTTCTTTTCTCTTTACTTTCATCTCAAAGGAGCATTTACTGAACATGTTCTAGGCACCAAGGACTGTTTTAGGCCTTAAGAACTTGTAGAGAAACAGTCCTGCTCCCTTGCGGCCTCTCCATGTTCCCTTACTGCTCCCTCAAATCAAGAAGGAATTTCTTTACAAGCAGAAACCAAAAACTGACAGGGCCTTCTACAAAGTAAACTACAGTGAATATTTAATTTTTTGAAAAATTTATTAAGAGTAAAAGGCATTTCCATCTATTCCGCCTTCAGAGTTCTCCCCGTCACTTCCAACACATGTATGACATCATTCTTTCCACTTTCTGAGGCAGTTCTGGAGGTTCTCTCCCGAGCATCTCTAGCTATATTGTTGAGGCTGCCTCCACGTCGGGAGCCAATTCAAAACATTTCCCTTTCATTTTGACTTTGGGGACCAACCAGAGTCCCGTGGTGCCTGACCGGTGAATACGGTGGGCACGGACACACCGCAATGTTTTTTACACGCTGACTGTGCGTTAGATGGCACTTGGCTGCGGCAGTGTTCACTGTATTTTTAATCATATCTTCTAAAGACACTCATGAAAGAGGACTTCCAGAAGTGAGGTGGACTGCTCTGAGGAGGACTGTGTTTTTGTGCCACTTTTTTATTTAAATACACTGTATTTTTGATAAGTCTTTATATGATATTTTGGAACCTAAAAGCAAAAAAAAATGGTGAAAAAGAATCTATATATGTGATGGTACAATATTCCCAAATCATTTATCAGGTCAAATTGTGCCAAATTGATAAAGTTGTGCTGAAAGAAACTGATCTGTGGAGGCCCTATTTGTGGAGCATATTAGGCCAACCAAAATTTGGCAAGTTATTTTCTATATAAGGTAGCAGGTACAGCCATTCATACAAACCACAACACAGGCAGTATTCACCTACGCCTAGACCACGCATTATATTGGGGACACAGTGCCATATCTTTGACTGAAGTACTACCCTAAGACCTAACAATGTATTCAATAAGCTTCCAGATACCATAGTACAATACAAATTTTGACAACAGTAAAATTTTAACACCACCTTTTATGCAAAGTCTATATCTCATAAAAGACATTCTCTCAATAATTTCTAATGCAATATTCTTAGGGGAAAAATGTAATCGAGTTTTATAGGAAGGTAGGTTTCTTAATACTAGCTTGTAATAGTCAGGCCCTAAAGCATGAGAACTGATCATATTAGAATCCAGATACCAGCTATTATACCTAAAATTGTTGCTTCATTCATACTTAGCATGAAGAGGAGCCTGTCTAAAGCAGCCTCTATTTAATACAATGTGGTTTTAATTGGAGTCTGTTTTAGATGAGCCACCTGTATTTCATCTTTTTGAAATTATCCATAATTTTCTGAGCAATTTGCCTCTGCAGTTAGTTATAGATTATTGCCATTGTTTAGATATCTAAAAGGAAAAGGCAAAATTCTATTCACTGAGGTATAATGGCTCCAGAACAAAGAACAAAACCGAAGGTCTAAGGTTTTCGTTCTGTTCCAGTGAATAGGGTGCGTAAGACCACATACATGTGCAAGAATTTTAAAGCCTGAACTAGAAAGACAACAGATTAATAGTCTGTATTCTTGTTGAAGCTAAAGTTCATTGTGGCTACTCTGCAGCCTAGTGCTTTATTAACTAAAACCCTTCTTTTCCATTTAAGAAGGAAAAAGAGGTGTAGCTCAGTGCCACTTAGTCACTAAAATTATCCTAAAATTAGGCCTTAAAATGTCTCATTCTTGAACACCAAAATCTGGGCCCAAGCAGTGCCATATACTGTACCCCTAAGAGAAGAGCACATATACTAACAGAGGTCTTTTTCTTCTCATTTAACCCAGTCACACCAGCAATTTCCTGAAGCTTCCATTATGGAAGTTGTAGCCTGAGTCTCTGTGCCCCTTGATAGAATGTATTACTAATGTGGTTTGTATAGATTACACGCAGCACATCCCATATGGAAACCATATTTTCACAGTAACGGATGTTCAAGAACAAACACCAACTTGGAAGGTCTCTAGCAGTTTCTCTAGACTTATTTTGCCACACTGTTTTGACAATTTCTCTGTTCAGATATTTAGTCTATAAAGCCAAGGTTTAGAATTTTCTCACTGTAAGAAGGGATTAATTTTATCCCATGTTGTACTAGTACAAGGTAATTAGACTCTTTGAAAGGCAGTACTATACACTATCTTGATCCAGAAATGACTCTGAAATCTGGTAGGAAGCAATGTTCCTGCACAAGCATACTTCTTTATGGGAGTCGCTAGTTAATGTGTTTTTAATGATTTTACGTCTTCTTTTTTGGTCCTCTATCACATAAAATTTATGAATCAATGCGCCACAAACTCTAACAAGTGTCATTTCTTATTTTTCAATACCTTTGAGTACTCTGATTATAAATTTTTCTATTTTTATATGCAAAATCTGTCAAACTTTTACAAAGATGCACAGTTTTACTGTAAAATTAAAAAAATCACAAGATTAGAGTCTGAATTAGTAATGCATAGTATTTAACTACATATGTGCCTAAGATATAATTTTAATTCACGTATTTTTAAATGGGAAGGACAATTCTATGACATAGATTTCTTGGCCAATTCTTAGAGTTGAGCAGCTAAACATATTTCTCTACACAGTCTTGTAATAAACTCAACACATAATAATAAGTTTTTTAGATTGAAGTCCTAAATGCCATAAACGTTTTTTGAAAATGAGCTTCTTCAACACAAGCAAAAGGTACATTTCATTATTCAAAAGACAGCAAACAACTTCTTCCACCATATACGATGGGGGGAAAGTAAACAGAAGTTAAAGGTGCAAAAGGACTCCTAGCAAGAGAGCGTAGAAGGCAGGATACAGTACTAGGATCTGGTTTTTGTTTTATCATTGTTTACAGACTGAGAACAATTTACAGTTAAGGCAGAAGGATACTCAAAGTCTGCACAAAGCAAATGGTAAAACACTCTTAGGAATGTTCCACGGGTCCCTCTAGAACTGCAGGATATGGAGATTGTTAGGATGACTGAAACAGCACACCCAAAGCCTAATATAAACCTGAACTCCTACTGGAGCATTGGTCACAAAATTACAATGCTGCAGAAACAGCTATAGAAAAAGTAAATCTAACGCAGAAAATAAGAAGGACAACTGTCCAGGTTTTTAATGAAGTCTTTCCTTTAATGTCAATGACGCATGGCTGCAACAGGAATGTGGTAACAGACTTCATATCCAAAGCATGTGAAGAGACTATTTGAAAGAAAGTGATATACTTCTAGGTTATTCTGACTTTTCTTTCCTTTTGTGGCCAAGCTACTGGAATTTGTAAGTTATTAACACGTAGGATAGCACTGGAAACTACAGCTTTTACTTAATGAACAAAGTGGAAGAATACTGAAGCAAAATCTAGATATACTTTTAAATCATTTGTTCAATAACTTCAATAATTAAAAAAAAAAAAAAACCCAAGCACTGCTTGCCCAGCTAATGGAAAAACAGATTAGAGGAACTTCAACAGTAAATCCTGCTATAGTTCAAAGACAACTGTTACGATTTCTCTCCCCTGCTCTTTGCAATCTAAGAAGGGACAATTTTTTACTCCATCTTCTTTTCTTACCCTACCCTTATGGTTTTTGTTAGTCACATGAAAAATTACAGATTAAATTTTGTATTCAAAATTACCCAATTCCAAGCCCTACACAGAACATTATGCAAAGGAATACACTTCTCTGTACACACAGTGAAGCCCGCATTATGTGAGAGACGTAGTGAAAGATTCAGCAAGCATACTCACAGTAAACAGCAGTTCGGGTGTGATGTTCACCTGACATCAAAGCCATCTACCCAGGACGTGCGGAGGCAAGCCTCCGCTAAGGAAGACCTGCCTGTGTCAAATGATCACTCTGACTCCCTGAAATAACACAGTTATGTGCATAAAACCACAACAGCACATACTAAACCCCGGCTTTATCACACTAAGTCCAAATGTTCAAAGCCATAACTAAATTTCTGTGGCTTCCCAGGATAATTTTTTTAAAATAAAAACAATAACTTTTTAAAAGGCAGCAGCAGCCCACAGATTCCAAAGACATGCACACTCAGCCAGGCATTTAATGTATCTGCAGAGTGAAACAGGTCTCACCTACTTGAGGAGAGCTTTTCGGTTGCCAGAAATTTTAATATACGAATGAATCAGATTTTTTTTTAAAAATCTATCTACTGATCAAGTATAAACAAGATATTTCAGGCAAGGGGGAAAGTGCATAGCTTCAAAGTCTTGTGGATATCACAGATTCAAAATGTTATGGATATTGTGGTATAATTTACATATAGTGAAATGCACAGATGTTTAAATTCCTAACAAACTTGTTTCAGAAAGCACATCAGGCAAAAATTACAGATAAACGTGGGTGTGGCTGATACAAAGTCACTGGGATACCACAGGTAACTGTAATTAGCAAGAGGTGACTCTGAGCAGGATGGGATCCACCTCCCAAAGTTTAAAGGACTGCTTCCAGCTAGATTTCTGGGAACTTCTTTGGTCTGGTAATCGGTCTGGGAGTCTTGTACGAACAAGCTTTCTCGTGATATTTCCACTGCCTCGTGGTTCCTGGCAGGGCTGAACCGTCTACAGAAACAAGATTTTTCTAAGAGTGTCTCGTTACTTCCACTTCCTATTTCAGCTGAAACCAAGCACACAGGTATAAAATTTAAAGATACACACATATGGAAACTTTTCATCCTCAAGTCAAATGAAATTCTTCAACAGTACTACGAGTGAACAAGGTAGACTATGCTCTATTAATCTAATCATTGGATAAACCAAAAAACTTGAAAGAAGAAAGCCCCCCAAAACTGTATGTTTTAAAAGGTATGATGTTCTAATAAACATGCCAGCATTATGAATGTTAATGACTTAAGATATTTAAAAAACACTCAGAAGTCTTAAGACTTGAAAGACCTTTCCAGTAAGTGATTTTTTGACCTGTGCCTTTCAGTGGCCTCTATGTCTCTACACGTAACACACTTTAATAGAAGGTACTCTGCTACGCATTATGTCACAGTCCACTCATGAAAGTATAGTCCTAGGACACAAACACTCCTGGGATGGGGATGTAGCTCCATGGTGCAACCCTTGCTTTAGTCAGCCCAAGGCCCTGGGTTCTATCAAAAGGGGGCGGGGACAGGATATTCCTTAAAAAGTAAAAAATCAAACTTTTTCATCTGTTAAAATATGTTAAACACTATGGTAAACTTCAAAGATAACACATTTTTTAAATGTTTCCTTTCCTTCCAGTCTCTTTCTATATGAATATAAATTGCCTCACTTAAAAGCATGGATTGGATATATGATTCTCAGTGGGGAATTTAACATCTAAACAGAATGAAAATACAAGCTTTAAAAATTAAAGATAATCAGAAAGTACCAATATCTATAATAGCAACGTAAGTTCAGCATAATGATTCAGTTATTATTGATTTAGAAATATGCAATATTCGGAAATTCTATTGTTAATGAAACCCTCATAAGTAGAACACATAAAAGGCTATTATCCCTTAAGCATGTTCTCAATGCTAATTTTAACTTTTGATGGGTTTTTGGTCTTTTTGAGACAGCATCATGATGCAGGTCAGGCTGGCCTTGGAACTCATCTTGTAGCCCAGGTTGGCCTCAAACTCACAGCAATCCTCTTCTGCCTCAGCCTCCTGAGTGCTGGAAATTTTATTTCTATAAAATAGACTAATAAAGTATTCTTGAAGACATGTTATCAAAAATAAGAGAAATAATAACAACTCATATCAATAGCAATAGCCTTTGTGAAGTACTAGAGCAATCTTGAGATTGCTAATACTAAATTTTACTATTTTCTTACTAATTACCAAAATCCAAAAAGGACTAAAAAGCTTACTTCCTGGTCTGTTTATTTTTGTAAATTAAGCCTAACGTATATTTAAATAATAATTTCAAGTTATAAGAATTATAACCTCAAGGCACTACTGCTGAGTGCTACACTAATTCTTTATCATCTTTATAGGTTAATAAATGTTCCTCTTTAATTCCCATATCAAAAAAGATTTAAAAGCTTCCTTATTAACAACAAAGAACAAATGAACCTAGCCAACATGGTGGCA
Organism: Dinomys branickii; assembly: GCA_004027595.1. Lineage (NCBI taxonomy): Eukaryota > Metazoa > Chordata > Mammalia > Rodentia > Dinomyidae > Dinomys > Dinomys branickii. Next base: position 63,330 of record PVLD010003871.1, on the reverse strand, counting down.
CACACCCATCCTCTCAGCACTCTAGGAGGCTGAAGCAGGAGGATCACACCTTCAATCCCAGTCTGAACAACTGTGCTACTCAGGGAGACCCTGTCTCAAAAATAAAAATAATAAACACAAAAAAAGGCTGGAGATTCAGCAAAGGATCACTGCAAAGGTTCTAGGTTCAATCCTAGGTACCAACACAAAAAACAAAACAAAACAAAAAAACACCAAAAACTAGAAACAAACCAATTTACAATGGCACAAGTTAAATGGCAAGGGAAAACACTCTCCAAAGTACACTATATATTTTCTCCACTAGAGACATGTAATTTTTAAGATGTTTTTATTTTTAAAGATATACATTTCTATTATACTGCTTGTAACAGTTATAAATAAAAAGCAACATTACAGACAACTTCATAACAAATAAGAATCAGTGCAATGTTTGAACATCCCTGTCCTTAATCTTGCCACATCACATTTCCATCTCAGAAGATTAATAACAGCAAGAAAATCAAATTATCGAACTACAAACACTAAGAGTAAAGACTGCATGTAAAGTAACTGCACTGATTATGTTTAAATCAGGAAACCAAATATTCCAAGATACGTATACCAAGTTGCAACCGTCACTCCCAGCAGGTTTCAGATCCAGGCCGTCAAAGTGAATACTGTTAAAGACAAACCTATGAAGGGTTGTCCAATTTTAACACCTTTTACATGATGTTTAACAAAACATGAGGAACAGAAACCTTCCGTGTTAGAAAACAGCAATTATTAACTACTACTCTTCGGATTTTTATTGACTGGTTAATAGTTTTCTTAGCAGCAATTTACACAGCCCCATCAAGAAGTCATTCTATTAAAATAAAAACTTTTAAAAAAAGAAGTCATTCTAATAGGTTGAGTAAATGAGTAGTAAATGCAAGAAACTTTGAAGGCCAGCTTGCTGTGAATTAAGCTTGAACCTCAGGTATATATTTTAAGGTTTAATGCCCCACATATACTTCAGAAAGATTCCCAACCAGGGGTCCAAATATGTGAACTGAGGCTGACAAGAGTGACGACCTAGCTGGTGATGAGCCTCCAAGAGAACCAGAACGGCCGGAACTAAGCAGGGCCTGGCTCTGTCCTCTGTGGTGATATGACACCAAGTTCCGGGTCTTAGTTCTTACCAAAAAAAATTATGAGAGAGAGGGGGGTTTTCTAAGAACTCAAGGCACAGCCCACAGCCCAAGAATTGAGATACCATCAACATGAACTCAGAGCTCTGGACACTTAGAACACAACCTAGAGGTAGGTGCTCATGGGTAAACTCGGCAGATTACTAGGCAACCTAACTACAGGAAAAGTGAGGCTTTGTGGTACATAGTAGAAATCAATCAGGAAAATTCATTTGCAAGGACTGCTAGGTGCGTTTTAAATTTTTATTACAACACAAAGGGATCACAGTATGTATAGCGTGAATAATTCTTCCAAATACTTCAGACTACAAATCATTAAGTCAGGCAAAGACTGAAATAAAACCCTGGAGAAGATCTTAAATTGTGGAAAAATGTGCAAGTGAGTCATGAATTTTTTTCCCTTTTGTACCTAGAAGTTTTCCTCTTTTGTACCTAGAACACGTTTTTTAAAACTTAGAAAGATTAACCCCACCTTAAAAAAACTAATCAAAGTAAGCAAAGGAACTGCCTGGACACTTAAGTGCAAATGGCCAATACGTACCTAAGACCATGTTCAACATGTTTAGCCACTAGAAAAATATATATCAAAACTATATTGAGATTTCATCTCACCCCATCAGAATGGTCATCATCAAGAATACTGAAGACAATAAATGCTGGAAAAGTAGCCAGAGAAAAGGAACCCTCCTGTATTTTGATGACCACAAGCACAATGAAAATCAATGTAGAGATTCCCCAAAGTACTAAAGTCACAGACATACCATTTGACCCAGCTATACCACTCCTCAGTAAATTCCTGAAAGAGTTAAAGTCAGGATACATAAGTGATACAGACATGCCCGTGTTTAGAGTGGCAAGATTCACAATAGCCAAGCTGTGGAGACAATCTAGATGCCTATCAACAGATCAATGGATTTTAAAATGTAATATATTTACATAACAGAGTATTAGGAAGCCATAAAGAATGAAATTATCATTTACAGCCAATTGGATGGAATTTAAGGCCACTGCGTTAAGTACAGCAGACTCAGAGAGTTAAATTCTGCATTACATTCTGGTCTTACACAAGAAACCTAATGATATAAATAATATATAAATGAAGTCAAGGAGAGATGACAAGAAAATGAAGGCAGAGAACTGGAGATGGGGAAGGGGACGGGAGGCAGGAAAGGGGGCGATGGAACAGGGAAAGACCGTGGTGAGTAAAATGCAGGGACTATTTCACCAAAATCTTAGCGTTCTGCATTATCAAAATGCACCAATAAAAAATAAATTTGAAAAAGAACTTTCCTCAGGACTGCAGATGGTGCTCCAGAGATACAGGATATGCTCACCGTGTGTGAGTCCCTGGGTTCCAGCTCCAGCACCTGAACTATTTACATGTTTGGGAAACACCAAAATCCGTATGACACAAGTTGGCTAAGGCACTCTGCCAGATCGTCTACAGTGAGCCTCTATGACTATTACAAAAAGGTTTGCTATCCTGACTGAGGGCAGGGTGGTAGTGGGACTTGAACTCAGGACCTCGTGCTGCCCAGGCAGGCACAGTGCCACTGAGCTGTACCCCAGCCCATACTGACTTTTTAAGTCTAATTTACTATGCAATTTCAAAAAGTGACACCTTAGTTTTATCTCCCAAAACTCCTAGATTAATAAAATATTAAGAAGTAAATTAAAATAACTTTTTAGCAAACGACACCTTTTATCTGTGCCTGAAATTAGTGAGTTTCTAGATAACGGTTCCAGAGCCTATGTCATACAGCAATTCTAGTGCAAGTGTTATACCTCCATAGGGATATAAGGGTTAAACTAAATAATACATACACAAAAGTATAGTCACTTTAAAACATTCCAGAAATAAACCAAGAAGGAATCGGTACACTGTGCCAGGCAGTGTAATTTAACAGTTATTTTTCTATTTGTTGTTAAAAGTCATTAATATCTGCCAACTTACTAGTTAAATATTTATTCTCTACAATAAATAAATATCCAATGAAACAAGTTACTAAATAACATTCCTTTTCTGATTTCCAGTTACTTGTAATTAAGACTTATCATAACATTCCATAAGCAAAAATAAAAATTTTACGTAATATGAGCTTGTTGTAGTTGTTTGCTTTGGTACTTTAAAATAAGCACCTAAGGAATTTTTTTTAATGAACAGGAAATGGTAAAGACTACCTATAAACATGCGAAGTCTGAAGAGAGCTGTTTTGTTGGTGTTGTTCTGGCAGTGCTGCGATCACTTGATAGTCACCTAAGAAACACCTCTGTGGCTCTTGTGGGAGGCACTAATGCAATCAAACTCTTCTTTAAAGGTAGAGCGCGTACTTCAACATATTCTTCCTGACCACATAGCTGTCCTTATTTTTTGCACACCAATAAAACACAAGCCTCCCTGCAAAACTAATGCTCCAATCAACCATCTTTCCACAGCACACATCTCACTACAATTTTTCTTTTACAGTATTTTTAGATATACAATCTCTGAAGCAAACATACAGGATAGCAAGGGTCCCCTTGCAATACAGAGAATCAAGCAATGGAAACGGTGTGTGCCTTGGGGCCACATTTTCTTGCTTCCTTAATTTTGCATTGCACAATATGGTCTGGATTCTGAGGGTTTAAAGGGTTCACCTATTCTTTTTAAATTTTGGAGTGAGAACTAGTAATGAAACCCTTCCAGGACAAGGTAGAGCTAAGTAGTTCAAGAGACAAGATTCTAAAACCAAACTGTCTTGATCCACCTTCAGCAGCTCTACTTGCTCTAGATCTGAAGATGGAGACAGTTACTTAATTTCCTGGGCGGGTTTTCCCATATGTGGAGTGAAACTATCAGTATCCCTAATTAAGGGAATGACCCTATAAAACTTGACACAGTGCCTGACGTACAACAAGTAACCACTAACTAAACCTGTGATCAAAACAGAAAGGACTAAACAAATTTAATAAAGACGGTCACAGATCTGTCTTTTCTAGGCAGAACTGAGACTAATCTGGGGTTAATACATATAAAGTGGTAAGAAAGCTCAGGCCCAAAACAGAAAACCTGAATTCTGGTTCCAGAATAACTAGCTCTCTAAGTACTTAAATTACCTATAGTTTTGCCTTCCCTAAGTCTTAGTGACTTCAAGTAAAAACAAAAAAAGCTAGCCTAGAATCTGTGTTAACGGCTTTGAATTCTGGCGATGTAGTTGAATCACATATAGAAATGAAAAGAAATATTGATGTACATCTCCTTCAACCAAAGACTCGATTTTACTTTTAACTGGTTACAATGCGAGGTAAGACCTTGGGTTCCTCCTACCTTCTAACTGTAGAACTTTCAGCTTCATCAATCTTCTCTTGCATGAAAGAAGAAAGGAAAATGAATATTCTAAGCATGCTGACAACAGCAATAAATGTGCATGAAATAGGAAATACTGAAATATTACTTTCCCAGTTCTATACAAAGTGGCAGACTAAGATAAAAAAATTTAAGTAATCTTTAAATAGCTTTTCTTAGTGCATTTTTTTCCACAGGAACAATAAGCGGGCAGTTTTGAAAACCTTCAGTTTCCCTGCATGTAAATGTTCAGAGCTAACCATAGGCAGAGCAAAATGAGGTGGAGGTACATCTAAGTGCCTCTAACAAATACAGCACTCTGAGAACCTTAGCAGACCTCCTGACAACCTTTAAGGAAGTCAGGCAAAAATCACAGATTTACAAATGGTAACCTACATCAAACATCTTTGAAATACCTTTTATTTCTATTCTGCCTTTCTACAATGATATCAAAGTGCTTCACATATTCCAAATCAAAAGATATTCCAGAGATATACTTTCATTCTCAACTTACCAAAGGAGAGTAAGGGGCAAGAACTGGAAGAAAATCCAGAGCTCTTAAATAACCTGAGGTGGCCCCTCCAATTGTAACACAAGCAGATAAATTATAGATTAAATTAAATGACTGCTAAGGTTACATGTACCTTACATATATTTGGATTAGGTTATTTTAAAGCAAGAATTTCTTTTTGATGGTAGCAAGAAATGAACATCAGATTTCAGAGGCAAGAAAACTTAAAGCTGAAAAATTCTTTGTACTCTTTAATCATTATGACTGTTAATAAAAAAACTGAATAGACTCCAACTGCAGTCTATTTATGTATAGTCACTGGGGTGATGAAGAACCCTAAATTCTCTAACATGTTCTTCATTACTCATTAGGCTGATGCACTGCATTTAGAGAAAAATCACAATCTTTTAATAAAAATAATAATAATAATAAAAGTAAAGGTGTAATCAGTGGCATAAACAGTTAACATTACAGACCAGCCTACAAGAACCGCAAGGAGAAATAGAAAAGGAGAAAGGAAATAAATAATACTTATCAAAACCCCTGCAGCAAGCCCAGCCATCGTCAGGAGGAGAGTGTATTTCTCACCAGAGGGTGACTGCTACCTTTGTGCCAGCTTCTTTTCTTTTTCCTTTCCCTTCCTTCTCACTGTATTTTGGTTTCTCTCTCTCTCACATAAAATTTGACAGAACTTAAAAATTTCTTCTCAAAGGAGATGTCACTCCCCCACTTCGTAAGCTTCACAAAAAGTCTTCAGCATCACACATTAAAGACAATGAATATGCTCATTTTATCTAGTTTTACATTCTCTTAGGTAAATTACAAACATATACCCAAATCTTTCTAATGCCTCTCTGTGATTTACACATTGAACAACAAACAAAATAATAATTCATTTTCTGTGAGCCTTGGCTTGGACAGAAGTATATGGTAGAGTAGAGGAGTGGGGAGACAGTCAAGGTTTCTTTTAGTGCTATAATGCTGTAAGAAAGTTAAAGAATCTTTTCTCAAATACTTCATCTTCAAACATGAGCATAACAGAGCTTACTACTTCTCTTCTGCACAAAACCATTAATATTTTTCACCTGATCTGAGACCCTTAAATGAAGGTAATAGTTTAACAATTATATTAGAAGACCCAAAACCAAGTGCTTTGACATTACCACATTGCCTGTCTTACATTTAACACCTGTCAGAAAAGTATCTGTGGAACATTAGAGTAAAAGTATTAGAGTGGGGCTGGGGATTTAGCTCAGTGGCATAAGTGCCTACCTGGCAAGTGCAAGGTCCTGAGTTAGATCCCCGGTACCACAAAAGAAAACAGAGTGACTAGATGTCAGATTTGGAAACATATCATCGTCCCATCACACATTAGCTGTATAGCCACACGTAATAAGTTATTTAAAGCTTTGTTTCCTCAGTTATCAAGTGGGAGTAACAACTATATTTGCATAAATAGGGTGGTAGAAAGATTATATATGGGACAATGGATGTATAGGCTTAGCCCATTGCCTGGAACAGATGAGGAGGCTAACACAGGGTAAGCTCTGATAACCTAATAACCTGGTGCTTCTGTCCTTCATGAAGGCATCTAGGAGAGCTGGATTGCAAAACTTCTCCACCACTGAGTTCTGTAAGTGATTTCTGAGTCCTCAAAATCTAAAGAAAAAGAGCTGGTATCCTCTCCACTTCAGGAGAGTCTCAAAGTCAAAATTTCTTTCAGGCTATGCCAAGGAGTTCTGAAAAGGATCTCACACTGTTTAAGAGCCCGCATGTAAACACAGAAACAGCCCTGCAAGAAGTGAACATAACCAAAGCTTTAAATGTTCTGAACCATCTCAGTGAACTAGTCCGAATTCCCTCTGGAGTCGGGGATGTGGACCAAGAACATGCAGCAGCCTGAGATTCTGGGGTGGATGGTCAGGTTTTGGCTGCAGAATTCCAGCATGCTTGGGCAAGAAGTTCAGAGGCAGAAAGTCCTCATAATTACACCACACACATGACACCAGGCTAGTGTTCTCCAAACTCAGGAGGAGCTGCAATTTAGGAGGTTTCTGCTCTTCAGGAACAACTCAGAAAATGGGCTCGTTTTTGTAAAATAGTAAATATTGTTTACAATGAAGTATTATTTATCAACAAACAAAATGCTGATACACACAATTTTCAAACAGTTTTTAAAAGCCACACACAATATAATACATATGATTGGACTTATATAAGGTTCTACAATAGGCAAGATTAATCTAATGTGACAGGATTCAAAATAAGGGTTGCTTCCAGAGGGAAGATTCACAAGAAAAGGATCTATGGGAACATTACTGGGTAAAGGAAATGATACTCAGTTTTACTGAGTTGATGGGTTAACATAGGTGTTCATAATCTGTCACAATTTGGGCTGGGGATATAGCACAGCAGTATAAGCACCTGCCTGGCAAGCGCAAGGTCCTGAGTTTGATCCCCAGTACCACAAAAAATGAAAAATAAAAATGGGCTGGGAATATAGCTCAGTGGCATAAGTGCCTGCCTGGCAAGCTCAAGGTTCTAAGTTCAATCTCTGGTAATGCATAAAAAAAAAAAAAATCTGTCACAATTTATGCTATATGTTCAAAAACCTATGGCTTTATTGTTATATAAATTAAACCTGCTTAAAAACTTAGGGAATAAACAGAAAAGATATTCTCATGTTCCAAGGGCAATACAAAAATAGAAGCGCAAGACAAAAAACGGTGTAAGACATATTCCGACAACTGAAAATGGTTGGAGGGTCCACTGGAAAGTCAGCCACAGCTGAGTCCCTGGGTAAACAATACACGGTTCCTTACATGAAATATCACTTTGTCTCAGTATGTCGGTTTCAGCAATCTATGCCCACCCATGAGCAGGCATGAGAGAGCAAGTTACAGGTTTTCTATGAGGGGGAGGGTGTCAAAAGCAGCGAAGGAGATGGTGGTTGATTTTATTTAAATGCAACCTGTTTACAGATGACATTTCCCATGTGTATTCACATTACTCAAGCAAACATCTATACATGCTTGTGTTTTCCTGATGTCTATCAGCCCTTCTTTGTTGCAGATTTGAGCACAGCACATGTTCCAACTAACTCCACTCTTCGTTGCAACTTGCTAAGCTGGGTGTCCCCGCCAGAAAGGGGTAGGTGGTAGGTTACGTAACAAGGGCTGGAGTAGAAGCCGCTGCCAAGTCTGCGCAGTGTGCGGATGTGTGTGGTAATGGAGGAAAGGGGGCTGGAAGATGTGCAAAAGAGGTGCTATAGGAGGGGTAACACACACAGTCAGAGGTACGCCTTGTCGGCTATGTGACTAAAGGAAAGAAGGTCAACTGGTAACCACTTCTGGGGTAATGAAGAGGCCATGTATAGGATACAAACTGGTTTATCCAGTTTTTACACAGGAATCTCCCCCCTGAGACTGTTTCTGGCCAATGTCTAAGGTGACAATGACAATGAATATCCAAATGCAACTGTAACGAGATCTTTGACAGTGAGAGAAAGGAAGGGTACTGCTAATCAATATGAGAGCCTTTCACAAAACTTCTCAAAGAGGATATAAAACATTTATCAAGATATGGACTCTAGGGAGTAAGTCTATTTATGGGAAAGCAAATAAATCTGATCTTCTTAAGCAGGATTACGGGTATTCCAAACGTATACTGACATGCTATTTCAACTTATTTGTGGATAAGCTGATCTATTCCATTGCAAGGAGTATATTCCAAACTCTCTTCAGACATCTCCCATTCTGTGAAAGAACTTATATATCATTAATAGGAATTCATCCCTACTAATGAAAACAAATTATGTGACAGAGATTAAATACTACAAGGCCCTCACCAGTACGTGAAACTGGTCACACTGCACATGGAATTATAGGCAATTGCCAATGTATCTAATAAAATGTTATTTTAAAACAGACATGGTTACATGGTCCTTAAGTTTCTCAACAGTCAACAGATAAAATTACTAAAGGGATAAAGGCTTTGCTCTAATGTGAAGACTTCCTCAAAGAGGCAGATATGACAAAGATGGAAAGTTGTTCAAGAACGCTGACCACTGCACCGTCATACATTTGCTGTTCACAACTGAAGCTTTATTAAGAGACTGTCTGTGTTCTTATGTAAGACAATAGGACATTCGAAGACCAAATTATGAAAGTGGCAAAGCTTGCCCAAAGAGCGCTAAATCAGGACTGTACAGTGACAAGATGAGCACACACTCCGCCTGACTGGATGTGTACAATGGGGGGACATAGATTAGAAACAGCATGCAGAACATGTAACTTCCTTGGCTTCCTCCAAGACCAAGGACTGGCAAGAGTGTCACAAAACAAACACTACTCACTGTGCTGAATGCTAAATAATGAGGACAGAACCTATCATGGTATTTTAATGACATAATTTTGCTTAGACAAACTAAAGGGTGGTTAATGAGGTTCCATCAAATCAGTTACATGATGTGTGTCATTTGCAAACCACAAAATATTGTATTAGTTAAGGGAAACATTTGACAAGCAATTTCGAGTCTCTTGACCAATTCCACATTAGGTAATCTTGCAAATGCCATAATTAACACAACTTACTTAACTCATCTCCATTTGCAATTCATTAGGAATAGTTTTCCAGCAGAATTATGTGACCAGGTACATAAGGGCAATTAATACATATGAAATATTCAACCTAAGACTTTTCTTTCTACAAAAAGGAGCTTGAGTCAATCACTGTAAGTCAAAATCACTGATGCCAAGAAGGCTTTTCCACTTAGGCTCTTTTAGACTTTTGATAGAAGAGGAAAACACAGAAGCACACTTGCATATATAAATGCATGTGTGTATGCATGTATGTATGTATAAATTCATCTCACACTTTGCACACTACCAGAATTTCAAATGACAAGTTCCAGGAAAAGAAAGGAACCTGACTAATGCACAACTTCACAAAGTGTTCCAGGACTGAGGACCTAGGATGAGCTCACAGTCCTCGGTACACTGCAGCCTAGTCTTAGGGCTGCACAGTACCATGCGTGGTGCCTCTCAACCAGCAGATATTTTGAGAGCCAACTCATTTGCAGGTGCCCAATTCCTACAAAACCATTAGCTCTGATCATGACCTTCGCTGAGTTCCTGGGAAGAGAGGACCTGGAAGGCTTCTCTCTCAAGCCTCCTAAAAATGGGAGAATCAAATCCACTGGTGAGATATGTCTGTATAAGCCTAATGCTTTTCTTATGAAAAGTTGCACTGTGTTCAAGAAGAAAATTAGGAGCAATGGTGCACAAGGGAAAATGGAAAGAAAGGAGAAGAGAGAAAAACAAGAAAGAAAGAAGTGTTCTCTGCCCTTGGATTCTGGGGAGTAATTTTCAATAAGAAATCACTGCATGCTTTAAAAATCACTCACATAAGCTTCCACTTCTAACTTGTCAACTTAAAATATTTATTTATTAATTTCAGTTAACATGGCAAAATCTATAAAGAAAATCTACTTCCAATGAATGAATGATGGATTAACCAGCATTTGCTTTTCAGATAATGCATTATAATAAAGTCCATTTATTTGAGAGGCCAATGCTATGGAATTATTAATATAGGGCTACAGGCCCTGGCTCAGCCTACACTAAAATGCCAGGGTCACTCACTCGTGATAAGCTATCTGAAAGAATAAAACCAAAGGTCTATACTAACATCTACGGAGACACAGAGAACTTTTTAAGTCCATTCCATTATATTCCTCCATACACTCCCCAGAATAGAGGAAGGTTAAATTCCAGCCCACAGTTTCAGACCTGGAGACACTGAGGACCAATGTGTTTCATCCCAACCAGATGGGCTTACACTTCAGTCTGTACTCAGCCCCAGACGGATAGCACGGAAGGCAGAAGAGCAGCAGAGAAGTCAAAATGCTGATGAATGCACAGCTGGTTTCAGAAGTACTTTGCCCTGAATACAGAACATTAAACATGTAATGTCATTCACAAGGCAGAGTGAACTCCTTAAAATTCAAAACAATAGTCTGTCTACAGATACATTTTTAAGTAGAATTTTACTTGTAAACCAATTTTAATGAGGAACAGAGGGCATATATGCAGCCATTTCACTTATATTATCTTTTAAAAAACACTGGAGATGCTCTGCATCTGAGTGAAAGCTGGTCCAGGCTGGACAGGTTAGGTCCTCACTGACATGTTTATGCCTCAGTGGTAACAAATTCTGTTTCTATTTATTCTGTAAAGACTAATTAAAATCTTTTCAGTTCTTTATTCATCCCTCTACGTTAAAGATACTTCATGTCTACAGTATATAAATAACAATCTGCCAAACTGCCTATTCACTTTCATGAAAGAAAAGTATATATGAAAAAAATGTCTTTTTAGAATAGGTTATTTACTACGTATATTTACAAATAATACCACTTCAGACCAAAATTTGACTTCAAAAACTATGTAAGGTAATTTCAACTGGATCCCTCTAGGCCAGGGTAGTAGATTAAGGACTCTTATCAACTGCATTTGGGGAGTATCTGCTAGAATCCTGTAGCTCAAAGTAGATCACAGCTCCCAGACAGCAAAGATACTAATCACAAAACTGCATTTTAGATGCCCAGAGCAGAATATATATTTCCAACTGAGGAAGTTTAGTTCTACAAAGGTACGTTTCTGAAGTTCTGTAACTGTTGACGTCTGCTGTACGTAACAGAACAGTATTTCCCAGTTTTGAAGATTTAGTTATCTGACCTTTCTAATCAGGTAACACTTTTAGAACAAGTATTTCTGTATGCCTTGGTTTCCCCACCCAAAAGAAGATAACAAGCATTCACTTCTGATGCTACTCATTCATCCCGCCCTACAGAACGTATACTGCAAGAATTACGTAGAAATGAAAGGTAAAGTGTCATAAGCAGTGCAGAGAGAAGGCTCTCACAGAAACACTGATCAAGTTGTATTTTCAACAGGATCATTAAAGTGTTGTAAACATAAGTACCCATTCTCATCCACACGGCAAGGTAGATGTTAAGACTATGTACATTTCAAAATGATGATTCACTGGTCAAATTTGTTGATGACTGCAACCAATAAAAGAAAAACAAATGACCTTAAACACCAATTGCCTTAGATTTCCGGTCATAAGTAAAATTAGACCCACTTGGTATTTCTCTTTATTACTCTGACAGATCTAAATGCAGTTTGACTTTACTGTTATTTCAAATTATTCATATTACAAAGATTTTGTCACTGAAGTGAGGAAAACATGACAAGGTTTAGGTTTCTTACTCTCCACCAGTCATTTGTCCTGGAAACTAACCAGAGCTCCCAGCTCACTGGCGGATCATGGCAGGAGCTCATTAGGCTGTTCCTCACGTTACATTACTGAAAAAGGGTGATGTATTTATAATACAGCCTGCGATGCTATAAAATGGCTCATCAATCTGTTTTATTCATGGAAAGTCCACATAAGGCCACTAGTCTGTTACTGGCAATAAACCTTGGGTGCGTCTTCAAAAGACCTGCATATTAGATAGTGATTTATGTCTCTGTCCAAGAAATCAAACATGATACTAACAAGGCAAGGGATAGCTCAACTGACACTGTCAAAAGCAATATAATTTCAGCAGTAAATCAAGAGGATATAACATACAAAGGGAGGGAGGACAGACGATTAGCATGTATACATTAAAAGTAAGATGTTAAAAAAATGCCAAGCCTGAGTACTCAGGTCTTAAACCATTCCATTCTGTTCTCTATACTGTTTTTCTTACATGGTTTCCATACACAGTGCATGCCACGTCTCACCTCCCATTTTTATTAGCACAATATTCTCTTCTAAAAGCACTGATATATCCTAGACCATTGGCCTTTTAACTGTTTAATGTTTAAATTTTTGTTTACCTATTTTCACCTTCAAAATGAAGGTGTTTTGGATCAGAAATGAAAGCCCAACAAAGAGAACATGAAATATTTATAATCAATATAAAGCAATCAAAATAAGTACTTAGGTATCTTTTATTTTTATGTAACAACACTTTTATAAGATTTTTTTCCTGTTTTTGAGTCCATAAAATTCAACAATAGAAACATTTCACATCTTAAAAACAGGTAAAAAACTGACTATGAAATAAACGATTTTTTAAATCAGTGCATTTCCTTTTAAGTTGCCAAAGAGCCACTTAAAGCAACTGTATTAATGTGAAATGCAGACACAGGAAGTAAAAGGATTTCTCACACAAATGAATACAAAGTTGAAGATGCCTTGTATGTATTGTTTTTATTTATCTTCAACTGTCCACTTTATTTAAAAATCCACTTCAATAAAAGTTTCATGTAAGTTATGCAAACTCAATATACGATCCCATACACTGAGCCTGTTTGCATAATTTCACGTGGAAAAGTGAAACACCATTTGTGAAGGAAAAGCTTTTACATACTAAGTACATATGCTGTCAACAGTGTTCTTCCCCTTGTTTGCACCTCAAGTTCTCCTTTGAGCACAACTGGAAAGGTACTGACTTTTCTTCATGGACAGCTCAATCTTATGGGGAAGAGCTGTACATGCAACAACAGTCCTAAAAGGGAGAAAGGTACCTTCACTGTTATTGTTAGTCAAAATAAAACACTCAGTTTAGGCAAGAAGTAACTAAAACACTCTATGTCCCTTGAGACAAGCACTTTGGGCAGCCGGAAGTCCTGATGCACCACGCTCACACGGTCCCCTCTGCCCCCTGAAGGCCCTCCGTGGACCCTCCTTCTTGAGGGTTTACAGGTTCAAAATGTAGAGGTCTGTACGTTTATATTTGACCAAAGCAGGTATGAACTCTAAATTACAAACTACTTCTCTATCTAGAAATTACTTGATTTTCAAAATAAATGCCATTTAGAAGTGCTGCAGAAAGATTTAAGAGTTTGGCAGAGATTAAGACTAGAAAGAAACATGCGTTCACACAAATATATGGGTCTGTATAGTTTTACTATGAATCAACTTTCAAGATAATCACAGATTAAGGGTGAGAGCTGCTTACTTTCCCCAACATCTCACCTGTCACCAAGGGATTTTGAAACCAAAACAGGGGAGGAAAGTGACCAAAAAGATATACTTAAGCACTCACAGGAGTTTCTCTTTCATCTGTACAAACAGAAAATAGACTGTGCTTTTCTCGGTCCGCAGGCACAGTGTACACACTTGCATATGTACACACAATCAACCAGCATCCTTCACGTTATCTCACATAGGAATAAATCCACAGAACTTCTTTCCACGCATTTTGAGACACACACAAAGGCGCACATGCACTTACTCCAATGAGCCCTGCCTCCCTGCTCAGTTACAAGAACACTCTGGGGCCTGGGAGGGGGAAGTATTTGGGAAGTGAAAAGAGCCTGAAGTTTAGCAAGCATCGGCTGCTCTGTGCTTGTGAAGTGGACATTGGCATCTCTTGCCTCAGCATCTCCTGTGGGGTTCATCTGGTTGGCAGGGTGGGGAATAGTTGTCTGCACCATACCAAGGTCAGCCTGCTAGGGCTGACAGTCTCTGTCTCTCTACAAAGAAAAGAATCAATACTTTTGGACTACGGCTGTGCCCTCAGTGTAAAACAACAAACATGCAGCGTCTGACATGTTTCTAGGTGATTTGTGGCAGAACCTCTTGTCTGATCTGTATCCAGGAGCCGCTGTGTTACTGCTCTGTGCTTCTCGCCTCCCACACCCCCTTCAGAGGCCCCCTCCTGCCTGACCCAGCTCTGTGATGTCTAATACTTTACTCAGGTACAGAGGCTGGTTTCTACCCTACAGCTACTTGTCACTCAATAAATCACACCTAGGAGGCACAGTCTGCACAGAGTGATCTGGGCTTTAACAAAGGATCAGAGGGACAAAATACAGGCACGATACTGTAACTCGAACAAAAATAAAACATTCAGGGAAAGGGACAAAAGCACAGGCTCTGAGGCATGGGTAAAAAGTCACTAGGAATTGTAGTCTTCGTCCTCTCTTTGGTTTCACTTTTTATGCACCTCGCTCGTCTTTCCCTGCCCAGCCTCCACCCGTTTATTTCTATTTGGTTTTTGTTGTAACTGGAGCTAAAGGCATAACATAAGCATTAAAGAGTCCATTCAAACCAATGCTTCTCTCTGATGTTGAAATGTACACTAGCTATAATACAAGAGAAATACCTTCACAGTAAGTACCATAGTATCCTGAGTTTGTACCTTTATCTAAAATATTTATACAGTTACAACCCTCGTGAAAGTGTGAAAGTACCCAAAATATAAAAACAGTACCAAGCAATAACTATTACTTGACCCTAACTGTTATTATTTGAACAGTCATGTCTTATGTCATTAATTTGTGTAAAAATATCTCTTTGATAAAGTATTAGCATACATGATGGTGCTCAGTTTGGGGAGAATAATTTTATACTAGGTCTGTTCTTTCTTAACCGCCCCCAAATTTATTTTTCAGTGTCTCAACCATTAGCCAACAGATAAGAAAGTTTTGGACAGCTTCTTCTCTTCTAAATATTTTAAACGCAGCAGTTTGAGTTATCCCAGCAATTTCAGTCACATCAGACATCTCTTAATGCAGGAGAAATGCTATTCCATCATGGAGGTCTTGCACAAGTCTCCACTGTCACTGCGGCTGATGGAAATAAAAGTGAGTTAGAAGAGCTCTACACTTCCTTCCTAGTCAATCAATGCCTGACAGCACCAGTTCCTTCAGCCATGTGTTTCAGCGATGATGGATCAATAACTGTGGTTTAACAACAGGGAGCCACCAATCATTATACGAATGATTAAAAGGGGTCTTGCTCACATACACCTCTGTAGACAGACTAGGCCATGAGATCAGAATACTTGCCACATTATGCTTCATACTACAGAAATTCAGGAAAAGGAGGGGAAATAAAGGAGGGAGAATCATTAAAATGCAGCAAAGAGACATATTAAGCGCTTCATAACTGTGCCAATTTTCAACCACTGATGTCTCAGACACCATATTCGGTTCACCACAATAAAGTCAAATACAAAACGGGGGCAGGTGAAGGAATGCTTATTGCTGAATTCTACAACGCATCAATATATTATGGTGCCTTGGAGTTCACCCTCCTCTCCTACACAGAGAGGCCCTACCCGCTTACAGTGCAGGGCTCATTCTGTTAGTGTGGAAAGTCCTGCTACTGTGGCTTTTTATCTTGCTGTATTAAAATTCTTCCTTGAACATCCATGTGAAAAGCCTAAAAGACCCTAAAAGGACAGGACTGTTTCATCTGGGAATAAACAAGGTTCCTGGCATAAAACAGATGTCAACTATTATTGACAAATTATGAACTGAATTAACCAGACTTAAAAAGAAAGCTAGTCTCTTTCTGTTTGTTTTCTCTATTTTTAAAAATTTTATTTTAAAGAGAATAAAATTACAACAACCCAGATAAAAACAAAGCAAAGCAAAAACCATAAAAATGCTACAGGGCTTCAAAACAAAATGATAGTGATTAACAGTGGTTGTTATACTACATATTGTTCAACGACTTTGCTCAGATTACCAGATGAAGAATGCAAGATTGATCAAATTATGAAAGAGAATAAAGAATAACTAACAAAATATATACACAATACACAGTTTCACTAGAAAATATGGTAGGAATTCACCAATGGTAGTCATATTGCATATTGTTGTCTTCAAATCAGTTGTTTGGATTACCAGATATAAGAATGCAAAACTGGTCAAAAAAATTTAAGCATTAACTGTTCCTTTTAATAAACCATTAGACATCAGCAGTACAATTATCCCAGCTATCCATTCTTTCTTTTTCTCCTTTCCCTCATCCCAGATATTCCTTCCTTTGAGCAATTTCTTTCCCTTTCACATTATCTATAGTACATTTTGGGTTTTATTTACTCTTTCAGGTTCTTACAGTAGGGAGACAATAGGATGTTTACACGTGGGCCTGATTTATTTCACTCACGAGGATGGTCTCTAGTTGCATCCACTATAACAGCCTCAAATTCATCCTTTTTTATAGCTGAGTAATACTCCATTGTATAAAAATACTATATCTTTTTTATCCATTCTTCAGTTAATGGGCATTTGAGGGGCTGGGGATATAGCTCAGTGGAATAAGTGCCTGCCTGGCAAGTGCAAGGTCCTGAGTTCAATCCCCAGTACCACCAAAAAAAAAAAATGCGTATTTGGGTGGTTTCTAAGATTTAGCTATGACAAGTTGTGTTGCTATAAACACAGGTGCACATATATTGCTGTGGTATGATGTTTTTAATTCTTGTGGGAAAATACCCAGAAGGGGAATAGCTGGGTTAAATGGGACCTCTAAGAACTCTAACAAAAGATATTACACGCACCTATTACAGAATATAACCTTTCCAAAAGATATACTCATGCACCTATTACAGAATATAATCTTGAATTCACTTATTGCAAAGAAAAGCTTGATAAAGTATCAAATTAAACTATCCAACAACCCTTTCCGTTCAGAATGGCAAAGTTCTCCACATTGCTGACCTTGCTCTCATTTCTGCAACAGTAATGTGGGGCCACCCTGCCATACACTCAGACATGCAGTGAACATGTGCTGACTGGGGCCATTCAATCTCACCAGAGTTCTACAAGCCCTGGATGTACTGACCCTGAAAGCAATGAAGAAAAACATGTTAAGAAATAATCACTAAACATTATTATAAGACCCTGAGAAAAAGTACATACAAGTCACTGTTTTTAATATGGGAAGTTGTATCGCCAACGAAATACTTGGGAATGTTTGAATGCATTTTTGCCTATCACAGCTGGGGGTGGGAGTGGGGCAGTTGCTGGTCACTATGTATAAAGACCAAAGAAATGGTCAAACACACATTAGCATGCCACACAAAGAATTATGAACATAAAATGGCAATAGTGTCTCAACTGACACACTCTGGTACAGGGTGTTCGGGGAACAGAGGAGTGTTTAACTCTAGCTAAAGAAAACTACCAGGAAAAATGAAGAAAGGAAAGAGCCCAAGTCACTTATCAAATTAACAGACACTAAAAGCAGTCAAAAGAAGGGATGAGAGAAGATAGTGGGGGTCAGATCATGCTAACAACTAACACATCAGGAGAACTGACAGCAGACTTGGGGAGGGGGATGTACACAGGTCCTCAGGGTCAGAGCTTACACGTGCAGATTGCTCTGGCAGCTGTAGGAGAGAGCGCTTAGAAATCATCGGTATCCTCCCCCACCCTGCTCAGATTCACTCAAGTGTAACTGGTATAAAAAAAGGCGGGCATAATTAATGGCTATAATTTGATGGATTGGACATAACTATTCACTCATATTATCATCACTATAATATGATAAAAATACTCTACCTCCAAATGGTACCATGTGTCCCCTTGGGTTTGGGGCCTTTTGGGGGGTTTGTTTGGCTTATGGTAGGAATGTCTGACACAAGGTCTACCTCTTAACAAATTTCCAAGTGTATATACTACCTCATGTTTAACTACAGGCTTTATGTTGTACAGTTGGATTTCTGACCTTCATTGTTTTCTATAGTTCTAAATTTTTTCCCATTCAACAACTCCTATAGTAAGACTCTTTACAAGACTGAAGGCACTGGGAGTGCAGAGTAATGAATAAGAACTAAAGGGTCTAGTTTAACTGCCACTGAGAATTGGAAAAAAATGTATGAGCTAAGAAGAAAGGTCCAGGAGGACCTTCTGGTTTCTGGTCTGAGTGTGGGATCAGACAAAGAGTGAAGCCATTCAACAATGAGCCGAGGCTGGCTGGAGGAGCGCAAGCACGTCACCAAAAGCTGTAGTTTTCTAAACGGCTGACATTTGAAGTGGAAACAAAAGAATTGAACTTATAAATAAACAGAAAGATCTATAGAAGGGCTCCGCTGGAGAAATAGATGTATGTTTATAACACTTCCTCAGGAATTTAAAATAATAGGAAGGAGTGCAACTGCCTAAAATATACAGGAGAAAACCCAGTGTGCAATAGCTGGGAAAGACTACTGTTTTGACCCAAAAATTAAACAACAAAACAATGAATTACAAAAGCAAGGATAGGCCAGGTATGGGTACAGCATGACTGTAATCCCAGCTGCTCTGAATGCTGAAACAGGAGAATCACTACTTCAAGCTCAGCCTGGGCAACTTTGTGAGATCTTGCTTCCAAATTAAAAAAAAAATTAATAATGTAATTCAGAGAGAGGACTCTGTGTTCAATTCCCAGAACTACAAAAAAAAAAGAGAAAAAAAGGAATGATAGAATTGGAAGAATTAAAGTCAGAAAATACCATCTTGAAGGAGAGGCAAAAGTGTCCAGCAGGATCAAACATCACAAAAACAGACTTGCTTCTCTAAGGTATGTGAGAGGAGAGGTCAGCTCTCCAGAGTGGTGGTTGGGCAGAACAGCAGAACAGAACGTAGACCCTAGGAAGCTCAACCAGGAACAGGGTGAGAGGATGCAGGTCTCTAAATGCTGCGCTCTGAATGAAAGTGACAGCAAGGGGTGGTGAGATGGGAACACAGGCTTAGAGGAACAAGCTTGAACCAGGAAGAGGATTGTATATATAACAGGAAAGAACTAGAAACGGACTGTAGGAGACTGTTCTTTCTACGTGATGAGACAACCTACAGACCCTAAAGGTGATGGAAGACTGCCCTAATGTTACACATACATGAACACACAGACAGATCAAGGCACAGTACATCACACTCAGGATATCCTAGACCAGACGATGAACACCAGGGAAAGCACATATCATACTGTAAACATACTCACCTCCTCCTTGTTTTGGGGTATTCCATTGGATATGTGCAATTTTAGGGTTGCTGGGTTACAGATAACGCCCCTGCTTTTTCTAATCTCTGATTTTCAAAACTGATGCGTTGAACATATGTAATAATATACTTTTAGCCAAACCAAGGACAAGTTGCAGCTCGGTAATAGACGAGGATCCGTGCAATCCAAGTCTTGAGTGGGGGTGGCCCTCAAGACTTCTCACAGAGAGGAGGAGGCACTGATCTGGAAAGCGCTCGAACATCTGCACTACAATGCCAACTATCTAGCAATTCAGAAATTCTCCCACTTAGTAGTGGTTATAGAATGAATGGAAATTTTTTATTGTTAAACTATTTACAATTAGCAAATTTTAAGTAACGTGTGTTCTTAACTATGTTTTGCAACAATTTCAAAGTATGAGAAAAGATTAGCAGCTACAGAGCAGGAGGGAGAGAAAAGGAAAGAAAAAAAAACTTGACTAGCCCAATAGATTTTAATCAATTTTCATAAATGCTACTGTGAAACAAAGCATCTCAGTTTATTCTGAAACTAAAACACACATGAGCCTCGTCAAGTGCTTGGCTAAATGCTTGTTTTTACCATGAATGCTTCCCGTATTGTTCAGAACATTACTTCTAGATTCCAAGGGCTTTTTTTCCCCGTCAAATGGGCTAAGCCACAATTGGAGGGCACAGTGCCAATGTCAAATTCTTAGCAATTCCTTATCCTTCCAAATTCTGGGAAAGATCATAGGTCTTGCAAGTATGTGCCCAACCCTTTTCCTCCCCAGCATCAATAAACAACCTGGTCTGTCTCCTAGGGAAAGGCTTCACTTTACCACAGTAGACTCACTGAACATCCCAGCACAGACACTCCAACTAGCAAACATACAATGCCAGCGCCCTCCTTTATCCAGAGATGGAGGGCAACCTTTTGTGCCCCTAACCCCACATTTCTGCCTTAAATTCTTTTCCTTTTAAGAGTTTGACAATGGCTGGGGACATATGAACTACTGACCTGACAATATCCTGACAGACATTATTAAGGTAACAGTTTACAGTGTCTTAAAATACAACTGATTTCTGTAAATAGATCAGACCAATACATTAAGCACTGATTATTGCAATTCTCTTTCTTAGAATGGGATGAAACTTGAGCCTAGGTAGAATACAGACTGGGTTATAGAAGGCACTCCATAAATACTGGTTAAGTGGTTAGTTGGACAGATGAATGAGCGGGTGGAGAGGAAAGGCACATGCATGGAGAGACACAGGTGAACACACACGTGCGCATACTAACTTAATGCAAAGGTCCTTAGTAACAGTGTCACTGTACTTCCACACAATAAGGCTGCCCTTTTGAAATTTAAAGACCTTGTTCACTGACAGCCATGCTGCTTCTAAAAATTACCATGCTTGTTCTTACACCATGATCTTGTAATTGCCGTCCCTTTTGCTGGAAGATTTTTCCTCCAGATTATACAGGGTTCATTCTGTGATGGTACTTTTCTCTGCCCAAATGCCTCCCTGCTGTTTTCTTCATAACCTTTATTATACTCTGGGTGTATTACACCTATTGTTTCTTTATCTTCTCCCCCAGAATATTACCACCAAGGGTAAAGGTTGTGTCACACAACTACATGCTCAGCAACCAAACAGGTGCCTGAAACAAAGTGACACGCTCAGTTAATATCCGGTAAGTGAATACAGCCGAATCACCCCCTGCAAATAACTTGAGGAATCTGTCGCCTCAGGTCCCAGTAAGTTTCAGCCACACCAAGGACCCCTAGACCAGCTGTTTCCAGTTGTACTCTGCACTTAACCTGCTGTTCATGACGCTCACCGTGCATTCTGCAACGGTCTTTCTCTTGGACATAGCATCTTTTAGCCATCAAGAGTCGGCTCAAATGGCACTTCCTTTCTAACCCCACCCCACAGGAAACATTACTGCTCCTTATCTGCACTCACTCGGTTCTGCTTCTTAGCACACAGCGCTACTCTAGTACTTTTAGTGCACTGCATTATTTCCTGCCTGCCATGTGTACCTCCTACTCCTCAGCGGCATAAGCTGCTGAGAGTATCCATATGAACAAAACGAAACATCTTTGGACAAGAGGAAAAAGAAGGAAGTTTCTGAGTACCATACAACGTACTAGGCAGTATGATAGCTATACACATCTCATTTAATCCTAAATACTCTAACATGCAAATACTGTTACTCTTACTTTAAAGGTGAGGAAAACAAGGCTCAAGGAAAGTAACTCAGCTTCCCAAGGCACAAGGCGAAGTTGAGATTGCAACCTATGACTTTCCTCCTCTATTTCTAGTGAGAAGGGAAAAGAAAAGTTCTTGTACTTTCCTGTGTTGGCAGAAAAGTACAAGGCAGAGGATAACATCCTCAGTATTCAACAGGAAATCCTGGGTTTTAGTCCTCCTCGGTAAATAATATAACCTCTCACAGTCATTGTCCTCATTCTAAAACAGTAAGTACCACCCACCATTTTATTTGGAAACCAATTTCAGTAATATACAAGGGCACGATTAATAAATTTTAGAGGCCTATACTAGTTTCCCAAAGATGAAAACCAAGCAAAGGTCCTCATAATAGAAGACTCTAAAATCCCTTGCCTCAGAATTTCAAAGGCCATTAAAACAGCATTAATCTGTTTCCTTATTCAGTGAGCCCCTTCATCACAGTCCTAATGTGTTACCACTACTTTTGAGACTCCCACTAAAGCAACCAAAACTTCTAATAATCTCATTTTCTTGTTTTATTTTTAGCGACTGTATGTGTGTGATTCGTTGCGACAGAATTTCCTAAATTTAAAAAGCATTAATAAATAAAATTACTCAACATGTTTCATGTCATGTAAGGCACCAAAAAAATTTTTGTAAAAGACTGCTACAAAATCAAAGTTTTTAAGCAAAAAGATTGAATGAGTAAAACTAATGTGAAATTATTTAACTCAACTCCTTAACCAGCTCCTTAACTTCAAAGAGAAACACCAGTGCAGTGTCTAAGTTCTGAGTACGTAGAAAACCACAACAACAATTGTCTTTAAGCCACTAGTTATTTGAAACAGCTGCAAATATGTTTCTCTAGAAAAACAGACTGGGATTTAGGGCCTGACAAGGTAATAACAATCTAGCTAACCACTGAAAAGGAAATTTCTGGGGATGGGGATATAGCTCAGCAGTATAAGCACAAGGTACAAAGTTCGATTCCCAGCACCAAAAAAAAACAAAACAGTTTCTTTTAAAACTTTCCTTCTTCAAGGGAGAAAACTCAAAATAGATATTTTGATCCTCTAAATAAATTCTGGTCCTGGTAAACATTATAAAGCCACATATTAAGATATTTTAGAGCACATAGCTCAAAAAAAGTAAACATACAAAAGCATACAACAGGGGCAAGGACCAATTCTGTTTTACAATAACCAGACCATATCTCTAACAGTTCATTTAAATTCTAGGAGTCATTAAAAGAAATACCAATTACTACGAGCCACAGCCAGAGAGAACTGACCAGACTTCCCCTCGTTGTAAGAGTGCAAGCATCCAACTTAGAAAAGCCAACCAACATTTGATGGCATAAATCTCAAGTGAACTTTCATTCTTTCCTTCCCCCAGAAACACCATTCTTAGACCACTAATGAATCAGTATTTTCTATTCAAACATTAAACAAACACTTTTAAAGTCACTACTACTACTCCCACTCAGTAACCTTAAACAGTAGGGATATAAACAGGAAAACTCATGATCTGCCCTTCAAGAGTTCAAAGTCTGCTGTGGTTAAGTCCTTTCTAGTAATGTGCTTTACTATAAAATGAGGCAATCCTATCTCCGTTATCCCTCACACACACACACACACACACACACACACACCCCCCACACTTGTACACACCAGTCCCTTAAACAAACCGAACAATCCACAGACAGCTCACTGTATTTCCGAATTAATACAAACATGGGTTTTATCTAATTTACCTACACCATTGTTACTTATCTAATTGTATTACTCTGGACTACACAGCACCAAGGGGTGATCTCAATCATTGTGATTTTTCTTGCACTGTTATTCTAGTTCTTGGTGCATCTGCTCTAAAACTGTATCTCTCTACAGTTGGCACTCCAGTGACTTCACATAGGTGAAAAAAAAAGCAGTTAAAAAATCTCAAAAAGAAGGATCCTGTCCCCAATACCCCTAATTCAAATATTCCTGGTGGAATACCTATCTACTGAAGAAATTTTTTATTTATTTATTTATTTATTTATTTATTTTGCGGTACTGGGGATCGAACTCAGGACCCTGTGCTTGCTAGGCAAGCGCTTATTCCACTGAGCTATATCCCCAGCCCCTGAAGAAATCTTTTAAATTCAAGAGTAAGATATGAAGATTGTTTCTTTACCTCATAAGAAAAATAATTTGAAGGGAATAGATTTTCTAAAGAAATCTTTGCTTTAGTAAGCAATATTCTGTTCCAGTAAATGTATCATTAAACCTACAGGAACCTGCCTAGACTCTAGCCATGAAGTCTATACTACATGTAATTCCTTTAAGAAGAGGCTGGGGCTGGGGATATAGCTCAGTGGAATAAGCGCTTGCCTAGCAAGCACAGGGTCCTGAGTTCGATCCCCGGTACCGCAAAAAAAAAAAAAAAAAAGAAGAGGCTGGACCCAACTTTTTAGTTATAATTACTAGGGACCTGCTAAGCAAGCAAGACACTCCAGTAATCCTGAATTCCACCCTCTCTCTTGCTTCTCTAGTTAGTAGGCCTTCATTATTTCTGTCTCCTACAAAAAGGGAAATATCATAACTAGGAAAGAATTCTAGCCTCCTGAAGTCAGTGCTCATTTCAAACCTTGAACTCTGTGGAGTTCATGTTACTGACCTACAAGTACTACAGAGCCCAAAGGCTGATGTCCCTCTCCAGTGCTACACTCCTCTTGTTATGGCTCCTCTGTTATTTTTATGAAACCTGTCACAGATAAATTCTGTGCCTTATATTAGACATCAGATCGGGACACAGCTTATAGGAATTTTTTCCATGTAGAAATCTTGAAGGTATAGTTTCTTCCTGAAAAGCCAGATTCTCTAAAGTGTATCCACAGTCCCAGCCAGAAAGATGAAGCCCTAAATGGTGAGCTAAGGACCCCGTTTGGTGAGGTGTAGTGGAACTTAACTAAACACAAAAGTTCTGTTCCCATGAAGTTGCATGTTAGGAAAGCTAGTCAAAATCACGGATATCCCAGGTGAAGTGCACTACTGGGGAAGAACTATCGCACTGACAGTCAGCACTGGGGGAAGATACTAAGAAGGGGCTCACATTAAGTGGCCATGTGCTTGCTCTACCACTGGGTTAGCCCCCAGGCCCAACACAATGGTCTTCTCCCATCCCTTCCATTCCTTCATGTATGCTGCCCTTGGATACCTGATACACATGTGCAGACACTGGACTCTGTACTGAAGGACATAAATGCATAGGGCCAGGAACCAATGCATGATGACAGCCTAATTGCAGGTAAGAATAAGCAAAGAACTGTAGTACAGTGTGGTAGGAAAATGGATGGAAGCACATGAGAAAGCTCTGAATTAAGATCAAGAAATGCAAATGAGGTGGACCCAGTAAAATGAGAGCTCTTACCAACAGAGAAACACCCGAGCCCAGCTATGAACAAGGTATGCACAACCATATATCACAGCGGAACTGGCTCCTGCATACATATGTACAAGCTATGCTTTACTAACGATTATGATTCGGTAATGTTTTCTGTGAGCATGTGAAGTGAAAAACATGCATTAGTATGTTTCAGCTCCACCCATGAAGTGCCGATCTTAGCTTGTTCTGAATCTAAATAATTCTTTGTAAGTCAAGTAAGTGCCTTAGCAACTTATGCAAAGTAGATTTGTTAACTTTTTTATAGGCTGGACAGTCCTATATTATCTTACTGTTTGAAAACATCTCACATTGGCAAGCACAAAAGTGTACTAAGTATTTGACTGCATTGTTAACTTATAGCTAAGACTAGAGATATAAAAACTCATAATGCAAGTTAATTTTCTAATCATAGCAAAATTTACTTCTAAAACCAAACCACTGAACACCATGAATCTAGACACACAGGGCTTGGATTCATTAATATGATCATATCTGCATTCTTAAACATCATGACCAAAGACTTCCTACTTTGCTACCTCATGTTTTTTAATCTCTTTTTAAAAAGTGAGGCCAAAAATTCCCATTTTCATCTTTTTATACATTTGATTTTTTAAAAAATCACAAGCGCCCCAAAATCTGTAAATATATACTTCATCACTACTGAACTCTCCCCCAAGGAAATCTTCACTAAGTAACTGAAAAAAATACAAACCACTGCAGTCAGTTTTTAGTAACACTTTGAACAAGGACTTCTAGGACTAAAAACATTGGGGTGGAGAGGTAGCTCAGAAATAAGAGCACTGGCCTAGCTTATACTGTACAATGATCCCACCTTTAACCCCCTGTACTGCCAAAAAGAAAAAAAGAAAAATAGAAAAACCAACCAAAGTACTACTAAAGGAACTGTCTTAGTTAACATTTTACTTGAAAATTTATAAATTTAATTTTTGGCATTATTTAAATGAGTATGTAACTTATTTGTTAAAAAAAGTAATTTTAATAATCTTACTGAAATGACAATGCTTTGAGTGGGTTATTGCTTGTATAACATCTGAATTTGTATTTCAATAAATAGAAGGTCATGTGGGTTTTAGTATCATTTTTCTCATAAAGCAAATTTTTCTTAGGAAGTTCTCCCTTCTGACATACTTTTCTCCAGAGTTGTACTTTGCCAGAGGGCATCTCTATCTGTCTGGTTTTGGTCTCATCTCCCATTCTCTGTCTTCTCCACCCCAGTAATTCCGACATTCCCTTGATCTATGCCACCTTTGTTGCTAATGTTCTCTCCTATAACTATATAGATACTTTATTTGGTTTTTCTCAGTATCATGAATCCTTCATTAAAAGAGGCAGGTAATGTTAAAGATATTTAATATGTTTCACTAGAAGAAATGTCTTAAAATACATGCAAAGGTTTCTGACCAACACTTTCAATTATGTGCAGGCTACAATGCAACTGACAGTACACTACACAACACCCAAGCTACTGAGCAATTAAGTAAAAGTATCTTTCACAGAACCGCAGATCAGCTTTCACTGCTGAGACCTGTTAGGTGACTCAAACACCTCAACATACATCCAGCTCATCCGATATGCCTTTTTACCTAAATATATTATATAAATAGCAAGTTTACGTGCTTTGCTGTCATTGTAAAATATACACTTATCTATTCAAAGCAAGATTAACATTTTTTGAGCCGATACACCTCAAATTTCTCATGTTTTGAGGAAATGGTAACTGTTTCATTTAAATGTAATCGCATGATTTAATGTGGAAATGTAACTCTTTTTCATTCATTTTTTGCTTAAGTTTAGAGTTATAAAATTCATATTCATATATGTAAGTTCAAATATTTATGAACTAGTACTGAAGTGGTATTTCCTTCTGGAAAATAAACATTTAAGCTAACAAGGAGCACTGTAAGGCTTCCTATTCCATTACTGAGCTAAATACTAATTTTAAGAGGCTCACATTCCTCCCTCCCTTCTCCGCCCCTCTTTCTGTCTCTCTCTCCACAGTACTGTTATGAAACTACTATCACTAGAATACATGCTTTGGCTGTTTATCCAGGAATGGAAATGAGATCTACCTCCTTTAGCCAAGTCTTCCTTCATAATAACAGCACCCGTTTATTTAACAGCTACCTAACATTTGGGAGTGCTATGTTTACTCAAAGAGTTTCCCCCTTCGCAAATTGAACAGGCCCATACAAGAATAAAATCAGTATTACTCAGACTTTTAATGGCTCCATGCTCTACTCAACTGAGATAGGCAGAACCAACAAGTGAAGTACTGTTCCTGGACAATGTAATCAACACTGGTTAACCAGGACTTAGTAGGACTCTCCACTGTGTGCCAAATGTAGACTTTTGAAGCAGTCACCCTCAACAACCCATGAAACAAAGTTAACTCCCAGTCACCAGAAAGTGAGGGTTATCTCAGCAAATAGTACTTTCAACTTCTTATTGACAGTTATATTAAATGAGGTATTTACTCTTTCTATAACCTTTCATCTTCTCTCCAGCATATATTAGATAGATATAACCAAGTAAGAAATATTGTGGAACCAAAACATTTCCCAGATTTCGGGTGGGGGAGCACTGAGACTTGAAGCCAGGGCCCTTTGTGTGCTAGCCAAACATCCTACCACTGACGGACATCTTCGGGTTCTTCTGATTTTACTTTGAGACAGGGTCTCGCTAAGTTGCCCGAGCTGGCCTTGAACTTATAACCCTCATGCCTCAGCCCTCAAGTGGCTGGGGTTATACACATGGGCCGCCATGCCCAAACAACAGCTAACAAAAGGTCCATTTCATGTTTACATAGACAAGAATACGGCACATATTTTGAGAACCTACTATAGATAGAATGCAAATTAGCAAGATAAGCAAAAAGGAACACAACTTGACACGCCCTTGAAGAGCAGCTTTTAGTTAAACATGTTTGTTCTCCATTTGATTTGCCACAATTTCTCCCTATCTATTGAAACAGTTGACTAAGATTTTATCCTCTGTGTAAATTCTTCCTTGGTTTGCCTGTCCTTTCACATTCCACAGTACACAGATCAGCACTTCACACCTTTATTCCTTCATCGCGCAATTATTAGGTAGCTTCCTACTAACTGCCAGGCACTCTGGTTGGTGCTGAGACACTGAGGTGAGCAGGACTAAACCTGTCTCTGGAGATCACAATGCAACTCCTAACAAAGTTCCTTTCCATTCACTGCATGTACAGGACCCTCCTGCAAACACTAGGTTATTTCATGCATCTTTATACTGCCAGTCCCCAGCACACTGTAGAGGTCAGTATGTTAGTTCAGTAACCTATGAAGAGACCTGTGTGGGAGAAGACCATCAGAAGACCAACTTGTGATCACTGCCAGTCATTGGGCCACTACTGGCCTCATTTTTTCCTTATTACAATAAGGTGCCTGTCCTGGCCTCAGGTGATCCCGAGGTCCACTGTTACGTGAGAGGTAAACATATTTAACAACTTTAGGATGTGTTTTAAAGCATTTAAAACCCACCTAAACTATTACTACTTCAATGACTAGGCCTATGCTGAAATCACATCTTGAAACATTATTGTAACTATTATTGTGGAATTTACTTTCTGATTTTGATATATTGAGCTCTTTTCTTGTCTTCCCTTACCAACGTGTAATTTGGGTCTGCTGTATTCCTTCAAAGAATTGGCAGGGCTGTTGCTGTTACTTAGGGTAAGTATATAATCTCTCTGACTCTCTCTTGTTGGGCAAACTGCCCAGTGAATATCAATTTTTTTGGAGCTACAAATATGGTTTTAATAGATTCACAGATTTTAAATTACTAGAATTCAGAGCACGTATCTCCCAGAGCAAGCAAGTAATTCACAACAATCCAAGTGGATGCAAAGGAGAGGACAGATGCATCCATCCGTACGTGAGCACACTGACACGGTGGGTTACCATTCCCTCTGTCTCCACAGACCCTCCCAACACACACACATAATTTTGTGATGAAGAAAAATGCTTGTCTGTGGGAGTTCAAATTAGTCATAATACCGACTTCAGGGGCGAAGGAACACTTACTGTAAATCAGCCACTCAGAAACCACATCTGACATATTTTGTTATAAAGTAACTATAAGTTACATAATATTGTACATACTGATTGGATCTAGGGATTATAATAGAAAGCAACTGCCATACATTGAAAGTGACCAACCACAAGGTAGAAAATTGTTTCTCAAGGGCCCACAAAGGGAATTACTTTGTTTATAGTATGACACTCCTTGTCCTTTAGATGGTATATTCTATCACACCCTTAAGGTTGCATTCTATCCTGAAGGTATCTTAACCTCCAATCATTTAACTCCCTCAAACCAAGAGAAAGTTCTAGCAAAAATAAACTAAAAATTTTATTTCCTGAAGCAGTACTATATATTTTGAATTGAATCAAAACAGCAAATCAGAAAGATATCTCACTAACAGCTCCCAATCAATTGAATATTTTGTAACAGCTTTGAATTCACACTAAAATCTATCTTCCTATTTTTTACCCTGGTCTTTTACCTTTAAAAATATAATTTACTGGTGATATTATAGTGTGTCAGATACTATGGTAGGTACTTCATTTAAGATGTATCTTTTCCACCTACCTGTAAAAAGAACTTCTTCCCCTCTACCCTCTCAAAATATCTATGTATTTCCTTAAACAGAAGAATATCTATGAAGAAAAAGAAATCACAAAGAACAGCGAAAGACACTGGGATTAGTTCATCCACTCCCAGAAAGCAAGAGTGTCCGGGACTTTAACTGCAGCTTGGAACTGGCGTGCCATCATTTCTGCATGACTCTTGATACCAGTTCACCTTATGCTTTTGGTCCATCATTCCAATAAAAATATGTAACCATAAAAAGCATATACAACTCAACTGCT
This sequence comes from Dinomys branickii, assembly GCA_004027595.1. Lineage (NCBI taxonomy): Eukaryota > Metazoa > Chordata > Mammalia > Rodentia > Dinomyidae > Dinomys > Dinomys branickii. The sequence continues at coordinate 32,974 of PVLD010003871.1, read as the reverse complement.
TCGATCAGAAACTGGCTTCTAAAGTAAATTCTTCTGTCAAATAAATACTGAAAGCATGAATGTATCCATCTCCTGGGGTGTACTTTTTAATTTCTTCTTATACTCGTCTAAATCTTCACTCATGTTCCCATGCTCGACAGAAGCATTAACTGTACCTCCTGGCGCTCCTGGGGCCATATGGGAAAGAACAGTGAAAGTTTGGGTATATCTCTGAAGGTCTAAAATAGCTTTACCCTGTGGCAGAGGTTTGCTAAATAACTTTTTTAAAGCAGGATATCAAGAGTTGTTGAATAGTTAATAACTTTCCCCTATTCCAAAGTCACAGATTTAGAAACAGAATTTGGACAGTGCCCACAAATGCCTTATGCTTTAGTGCAGATAAGGCAATGGACTTGTGCTGATGAAAGCGCAATGTATTACCTATTTCAGATCCTTGAATGACCAATGATAGTAAGACTGAGGAAAATGCAAATAGTCTTTTCAAATAACAAAGCAGTAGTTAAAGGAAGCGGTAGTTGAACTCACCTGAGAAGACTACTGTCTCAGAATAGCAAATATCCCAAACTCTCTATATATTAATTTTTGGAACCAGAAATCGAACTCAGGACTTTCCAGGCAGGTGCTGTCCTGCTGAGCTGTATCTCCAGCAGAACTCTCTATACTTTTAGAAGAAAGCCAAAAAACAATATATGGGTTCCTATGTACTACTAAAATTTCTGTCTCGCTTCTTGTTCTAGCCACATTAACTAATTTCCCCCAGTGACAACTCACAAGCTTGTCCTCTTGAGCCCGTGTGCTTCATGCGTACTGGCAAGCTGAAAGAAGATGCATGATAGAAGCCCGAAGGGTGAGAAATTGCTGCTCAGAGGACCACACTGACCCATGAAAACTGAGAGCCAGTGGGTAAACATTTCCCCTCTAGGGTCCGCAAAGCAGAAGGCCGCAGTGCAAACGGGCCAGGCCCTGAGGAGGAGCAGTGCCGCCCACCTCCACGAGCCGGCTGTGCACTGGTTTTTCCCTCATCCTTCATTCCTGCTCTGGATCTTCCACAAACAAACTACCTTCACGGAAGTCACTGTCTTGATTTGTCTGCAGATAACTGAAGTTAAGTCAACTCTCAAAAAGTCTAGAATCAGTGGATGAAGTAATAACTGTTTATATCAAAATAGAGGAAAAGGTGAGGTAATGAAATAATTCACAGTGAAAAGAAAAAAATAAAAGAAAAGGTCTAAAAAGGCACACCCAGAACAGACAGCCCATGAAGAAGCCATACTCATCGGAGAACTCTGAAAGGTGTCACCGGCAGCCTCAATCCTACATCAGTCTTAACCTTTATCACTGAGGCTTCTACTTGATTGAGAGCCAGAAATATTCTAGTCTCTAATCAGCTCTCCCTGCTAGGAATAGGACATACAGCCAAATACTGGCTACTCAGAGCTCTTTGAATACTGCTTCCCACCAGATCTGACCAGCTGGGTCCGGTCAAGAAGCAGAAGAGATCAACTAGCTCACTGCTAGTTACCTCTCCAACCCAGGAAGTGACCCACTCTACTGTATCCCTGGGCTCCAGTTAGCAGACACCCAGGGTTTAGTACTTGTTTGACAAGTATTATCCTGAAAAGCTTCCAGGAAACAAACCCAAACTCCATCAAATATATCTGCGTAGTTCAACAATGAGTGAAAATCCAAGTTGCATAATCCAGAAGACAGCCAAGTGTAACAGTGAGAATGTATCCATACACACACTGTCAGGTTGTCTTACGCCACATTTTCATTAAGCAAACTCTGAACAAATCATTCGTGGGTGACTGGTCTGAAATCTTTTAGTGGTTACTGATTCACAAAACCACAGAAATAATATATACTCTGCTGACAGTCAGGGATGTTGCTATGGCATTATAGACAATCACAGCTCAAACAGTGAGATCTCTGGGCCCTGTTATGAAGATGAGACCATAATTTTAAAAAATATTACATCCAAATATTTGATTTATTAAATTAAAAATGTTTACTATCAGTGTTGGTAACTAAAGAAGCAAAACATCCCAAATGAAAAGTTAAATCATAATTAACATTTTATCAAATCACACTGACAATTACCCTATGCATAATCCTAAAAGGACTGTTTTCTAAATCCTTTCTATGAAATTAAGTAGGAACAACAATACATTCCAGTCATCAGGCTCCATTAATAAAAAATAGAATTACCTATTAAATTTCCCCCACAATGTATTAGTTAATTTATTGGACACCATTATCAAGTTCTATTAAAGAATAGGGGAATATCATGAGCAGTTAAGCAAATTGAAAGCAAGGTCAATAAAATGTATATCTTTAATACCCCAAAATAAAAGTTTTCATTTTGGGACTTAAAAAAAACAACTTGCTGGAGTTAGTCAGAGGGATGAAAATTGGAATTAGATGTAAAACTCACTATGAAAATGTTCTTAATCATATACTCAATAACACCAATAATTTTCCTTTCCTTAGGCTTCCTTCCCCTCTGCTCTGCCCCTCCTCTGCTTTCTGTTCTCTAGGTCACAGGGGTGCAAATTTCACACAAAGATAAGAAATGGTCTTTGCATGTGTTAGACATGGACCTAAGTGATTAATAGTTATAAGCAAAATTCTTCTGTACAACAAAGAAAACCCCTTTTGTTTATTCAAAACATTCGTAATGGCTTCACGAAAAGGTAAAACTTTCTTTTTATTTGAGACCCACTAGCACAGTCCAGAATAGTCGTAGGACAACAGGCAGCTCTTCTAATGAACTTCACAATTTTGACAAAATAATACTTAATGAAGGTGATTCATTCTTCTGGAGTCAGTAGCTGACTGGTTCAAAAAGAATAAAATCTTGGAAGATATTCTGAGATACAAAAATAAATACACAAACAACTGGGGTAGGGGATTCTTACTAATTATAAAGTTTCCAGCTCTTATGCTCTTCTATCTACACAAATCCCAGTCATGAAAGGCCTACAGGATCAGACCTGTACCAAGAAAAAGTATAACATCATCACATTAATTGTATTATTACTTCATAATGCCAACCAGCCAGGTTTACACAGAAGAGATTAAATAACAAGATAATCTTATAAACAATGCCCATTTCATCAGTGTTCCAAATAAGTGTGATTTATATCATTGACTGTTCTTCTAATTAATTTATGCACCCACATGCTTTAATTTACAGACAGACACCTACACCAGGGTACAGATCGTCATTTTTTTAATGTCTTGAACTTTGTGCTGGGTTCATGTTTAGTCTTCCTAGTGTTGTTGGTTTTAGTTCCCCCTCACCTCAAAAATTTAATGACTGCTGCAATACCTTGCATTAATGAAACACACAGAAAGAAAATGTTTTATTAAACTCAATACCTATTTCCTCCTACCAACATTTATACCCTAGTGGCTACAGCTTTACCCAAACCTGCATCTAGAACTGTTCATTCCAAAGTTCTGAACCTACCCTTTCTCACCATTACTCCAGTCAAAGCCTCTGGGACACACCAACTCCTCTCATACCCTCGATGTAAAACCTATCTGCTTTAAGACACAGTTTCCAGTGACCTGGAAGAAGAAAAATGGCTGCTAACTTTTTAAAATATATGACTTTTACTAACTTTGGGGGCTTGGATAAAATGTTTCAACTACTCTCCAGGATGCCCTCAGCAGCTGTAAATGGGAAAATTCCAGACATGGAAGAAAACTCGACTCATTCAAATTTCTTAACCAGAAAGATAAAACAACTATGGTTCCAGACCCATCTAAAATAAGCTCTCAGTGACATCACAGCAAGGCCAGCACCCTTTCAAACCCCTTAAAAACTAACAATGTAATAGCGTATCCCAGTGTCAGGATCATCTTAGTTTAGTCATTTCATAACTCCCACATATAGTTCCAGTGTGAGAATGAGGCTGTCTGTTTACTTATTAGGCAAGCAAAAGGAGTATTACTTGTCTTTGACAGAAAACCTGTATTTATGTATGTGATCGATGTTTATTTGTAAGACCTTACTACAATTATAGGGATCAGTTACATTATCTGCCTTTGATTACAAATTCCTAAAGGCCAGCGTGCCTATCTGTACAGCTCATTTTTTACAAGATATGACACAGTATCCAAAAAGGCACTTAAAGATAGTTTTTATAAGAACAATGATTTCAAGGAGATTTGGTCTGTTTCTGTGTTTCATGAAATGCCACTGGTATTCATTGACATTATAGAGTAATTTTCATGCTCTTGGGCAATTCCACTCTCCCTCTGTTCTTGGGCAATTCCCTCTGAAATGATGTAGAGGGGACTATTTCTGATTCTTAATGTGCAAGAGTGGTAAACTTATTTTTAACACTACTATACCAATACAAACCTCCAAAAGAACAAAACCTGGCAAACAGTATCTTAAAGGCTCTGATATGTCAAAAACAGAGAATGTTTTTACTATGTGAGTTTTATTTAAATTTCTGGGCCTAAATCTGCACAAGAAAAATACTTGCTTAGATAATTCACACTTTAAAAATTTAAAAGAACATGAAAAAAATACTGAATCTGAAAGAACCTAACACACAAATTGAGATTCCATTATGTACCCTAACAACATTATTTTCTTCCTTTGGCAAGTAGAACTTGGGAGAGTAAATGTATTACTATGAATAGCACTGATAAAATATCTAGAATATCACTATTCTTATAAACACTATGGGTATGTATGAGATACACATTACATGTATGTGTGCACACATACACTCACACATAGAACCCATGCACATATACAAACACATAATTCTATACTTTTGATTTTCTTCTCTTATTAAAACCCTACAGTTACAGCACAAGAATTTACATGAACTAAACATACCCATCTTAGTCAACATTTCTTATACTAATACTGGCAATTCTCAACATAAACAGCTTATGTTAAACTGACCATCTGAGATCTAGATAATGTTCTCTCATAAAAACACTGAAATAGAGAGAAAATGAGGAATGTAGTTAGATTTTCAGGCTAGTCAGCCGAAGTTTATTTAATCCATAATGTACCTAAAACACAGAAATTACCAATGAATTTAATGCTACCTAAGCAGAGGGTAAATGTAATAACAGCAGTGAAAGAATAAAAAAGGTCCTGAAAATATGTACAGGGACCCACTTCACAGCACATGAAAATTACAAAAGAAAAAAACTTACATTCACAAAACTTTTTTCTATATTTACTAACACTTCCAAAATATAACCTTAAGCAACTGCTGAATGTACTATCATTTAATCTGTTTTGAGAAACACAGGCACTAAAGAACACAAAATAAAGTAAAAAAGAACAACACAGTTACCCTGTATAAACTTTTCAATGTTGAAAAAAAAATTTTCAGTGTTGGCCTTGGATTCATTATTCTGGGATGGGGGATTATATAACTGATTTAAGGTAACTAATATTTAAATTGTTAAGATATGTAAATTTTTATCTGCATCACCACTAGAAGCCACAAAATTATCTATATAACAATGCATTCTAATTAGCTTCATGGTAGGCACAATGCCCTACACACAGATGTGAGCTCCTTCAATCCATCCTACAGTGCCAACAAACACTGAGACCTCAAGTCTGTCTAGTCAATTTCATCAATAAAAATAAAATCCAGAGGTAGAAACACACAGAAGCAATGTCCTACCTACTGGCGCCTCTACTAGGCTTCAGGTAAGTCTGATGTCAGGAAACCTAAGGGCTTCAGTTTCCAAGTCTTCTCTCCATGTCAGAAGTAAGAAAAATGGTAATCTAGAACCACACACTTCCGCCAGACTTTCACCAGCAACCATTTCATTCAGGATTCCAGGGAAAGGGATAATTCAATGAGTATTCTGTATTCCTTCTTTAAAAAAAACTGATCAAGTTTCATTTACATTCCACCAAGAGTCACACAGTTTTATATAAAAATACAACCTAAATTTCTAATTTTTAGTATTAATTGTGGATATGAATCCTTTCAATAGTGGTAGGAAAACAATAAATGAAAACAGAATGGAAAATCACTTCTATCGAGAATGGAGAAAGAATAAGTTATAAAGAGAAAGGATAAAAATTTAAAGTGAAAATATAGAAAAGTTGAAGAGAGCATGAAGAAGGAATAAAGGAAGGAAAAAGGGAGACATATAACTGGAAAAAGAAATAAGCAATAAAGTAACCACAGGTCTAAAAGAGCAAAGGGAGAGAAAATCTTTGCAGCAGAAGTCTTGTCCAAAGCTTGCTAGAGCTCTGGTCCATCACCCGCATCTCTTTTTGACAGGGGGATTACCTCTTCTATGATTTTTTTCAAAAACGCTTTCTGCACTTAAACAACCTTATTTTACTTTTCAAACTTCCACGTTTGTTTTCAAATGTAAGTTTAGTTTTGAAAACACTGCTCGGGTGTAAAGAAATGACTTTGATCTTGGAAATGTACTTTAGAATCTACATACTACTGCTTCATTTTGTTCCCAAAACCTCAGAGTAGCTCTGACATTCCAAACCTGACAGTCCTTTCCTTTCAAAAGAAATTGAGGCTGCCTCCTAGCATAGCGCTTGAAAATTCCATTTAAATCGTGGTCTCCAAATGTGCAAAGCGTTAAAAATATGTTTATTTGCCCGAAGAGTAATCAATCACCCAAGATAGTTGTTCTTAATTGTAAGGAAAAAACATGGATATGCCCAAAGTGTCAGAAGCTCTCCGAAAGACATGCATAGTTGGTCCCTAGAGAAATGCCCCTCAACCCGCAGTGTGTACGCAGAGCAAGGGCACCTGGCATACTCATAGAAAGGTAAGCTGAGTACCAGTTCAACCAGGCAAAGAACCCTGCAGCCTATCCACCCCTGTACCTGTGACTGACTTCTCTGTTCTCATCTGCCTCCCTAATCTCACTGTGTGCCCATCAACCATTGGTCCTCACTATAATCCTCAGCATTGTAAGAAAGCATGTTATATATAAATTCATTAAATAATGTACCACTTTCCATATATTGATCCTAAAAACCTTTTAACTCTGTGAAGTGGTTCAACAGGATGTCATCACTACACAGTAACTTGTTTCATTTACAATATCTGTTTCACTTCTACTCATGAGCTAATATAATTCAATTTTTTTAACTGCACACAGGCTGCTAGACACATGTGCATGGCAAATGGAATCTGAACTTAGCTTAACAGCCTCATTTATTCCTGATGGTTTAAATTATTTCATCACAATTAATGACACCCCCTCAGCTTCCTGTGCAGCACTGCCAGATGTTCGGAGACCACAAAGCCACTCTCTTCTTTGACGGCTGGTGACAAGTCGTCCTCTGAAGGACATTCCCTAGGTGCACAGGCCGGACGACACCTCCGTTGCTTAGTACCGCTCTGTCTCCCGGAGTACCCACAATGAAGGAAAGGCAGGAATATATGAAAGACCAGCGAACCCATGAGTGAGCAAATTCAGTGAAGCAATCTGAATTCAGAGGAACGCGGGTCCTGCTACAAGAGTTCCGACCTTGGTGTTTTATAAAAGAGCTCTTCCCAGCCATTCCCATCTACTGAGTGCCTAGGCCCGAGTCAGTCCTAGGAGAATGTGAATAATAATATACATTTATTCCACAAATTTTTCTACTTTTGATCATTTAGTTGGGGGTGTTGTTTAAATTTAATTCCTCCTATCACAAGCATCGTCATCATTTTTTTTTAAGACTAAACAGTTTGAAAGTATTGTCTTCATCTTCAACTGTGATTATCTCCCAGTGGTGGTGAACCCACTGCCCAAATGCTGCCGTGGGCAGCTGTGTGTTATCACTGAAAGCTCTAAAAGGTTCTCCATCTCTGTTTTTCCCTATTCAATACAAACTTTCAGTAGAAACACAGGACAATTTTGGTAACTTGGTAAACATTTCTACCCCATTCACTTAGGCTTAATAAAATTTATACTTCTCAGAGGCTACTGGGTGTTTTTGTTGTCTTGGCTAAGTTTTGTTTACCAATTCTACAAAGAAAACTGTAGTAAAATTTCACTATTTTCCTGTGCTAATTAAGATATGTTATCTGACCTCCTTAGAAACAAAATACATACATTTTTTTTTTTTTTGCTCAGTGTGGAAAATCAGAAAGTCATTAAAATTTTCATTTTTATTTCACGTAAAAATACAAATTCACTTAATGACAAGCTAGGAAGGTAGGAAACACATTAAACATACTAGCACTTTTACAGTAGAACTATAGGAGGCTCTAATTTGGAAAACATTTCCATAGATTAGAGAACATGTGGCAGACATTTTATGGATTATTTTTTAATTTTTTTTTAATGGTGATCTTATTTGGGGAATAAGGGGCCTTTTCGATTGCCAAAAAATATAATAGGAAAACAGAAAGGCCACCTGTGTCAGCCCACCCCATAGTAGGAACATGAGCTATAAGGGCATTTGTAAAATATTTTCAAACTGAGATGAGGGTGAAAAAATCAATATCAACACAGATTCTAAGCAGATGCAAACAGCTTCTGTGCATGTGAGGGATTGTGTGTGGCCTGCATGGGCTAATTTACATCCCTCCAGAACTCCGTACTTTCTCTTTTATTCCACTTGTGATTAAAACTACAGCCCATGTGTATCAATTTGACGATGGACATGAACACAAGGTAAGGTATTCAAGCCAGCAAGTTGAATTCTTCTCATAGATGGAGTTTTAATTTCTAAACAACTCCTAAATTCTATCAGACACTCCACTTGAATGTTTTTTCCACACTAAATATTTTGACAGTTGTGTACTACAATTACTTTATTAGGAAGCCCTACATAATTGACTATCTCAGTTTTATCAGAGTTGAGGGGCTCAAAGGGAAGGTAACAGAGGAATGAATACTCATAGCAAGCAGACAAAAGGAAACTCTTAGCACTCCCAGGGTTACATCAAAATTTCCATAAAGTGAAACTAAAATGAAATAGTTGACTTACTAAGAGGTGGATAACTAAAATAAACGACTAATTTCATACAGTGAGGTTGGAGCAGCATCATATGGCCCTCATTCTGTTGTCTCCAAATTCTGTATCACAGGGGAAAGGGAGCTGTATAAACTTTAAACTCTCATGTAGGGATGCATTGCTTGTGTGTCCCTGGCAGATGTGGAAAGGAGATGAAATGGGCACGGGAGAATCAAATATCCCTTCGCGGCAGGTTTGCTGAGGGAAAGAGCACTGCAAAGATCTCACATCTGGCAATCATTTGTCAATAGCTGGAAAGAGAACGGCAGGAAACTTTCTGGCTCTTAGAGAAGATGAAAAGACAAAAACCATGTGTCACACACACGCACACTCGCTCTGCAATGGTACAATGACTACTACACTTTTTCTCTCCACCGCCCCCAATTTAATGATCATCAGATATACTCAACTCTATGGTCAAAAACATGCAGTCCTTGACTTGTTAAAGGTGCAGTGTATGTACATTTTTCAAATAAACCCCAGGGCTGATGTTAGAAAATCAAAATCAGTCAAGCAGAGACCGCCTGGTACTTTGGGCAGGAATCCTTGTGGTTTAGTCAATAAACACAGTCTGAATGAAAGACACCACAGTAACTAGACAGTAACGTTTTTGAATAGTTCTTAACCTAAAAGGGGCTTGGGGGGCTGGCGCACAAGTGACCAAGGACATTAGGCTACTAGTCCACTTACATCGCTCTACCTTCAACATGACTCCACTTAGCACAGGTCACAGAAAAGACAGGCAGGCGGGCAGACACAGAGACACAGGGAGAGAACGCAGATCTCTTTGGGGTGTTGTGGGTGCTCAGGGGGAAGAAACAGTTTTAAAAATAAACACGTAATTATACCTATTTAAGAAGGTAGGAAGGAAAACCTTGGATTTGTTTAGTACATACTGGTGTTCACAATACAAAGAATTTGTTGGCTTCATTCTGAGTTCATAACAATGATCAGCTCTCCCCCACTAGGTTTATCGTGTAGTAAAAGTTTTCAAGTCTCCCCATATAAAATTGAGTTAGTTCTCCAAAATCATAGGAACTTAAATCTGCTTGTGGTGATTGATAGACTTCAAGCAGCAGCTTTTGGTTCACCCTGATGGTGCATTTAACTAAAAGCAGCGGCCTCCCAGCTTGCCCCTATGATTCTGCAAGTGAATACTGCAGGTTGTTTAATAACCTGGCAAATTCACAGTAGCTTGTCAAATTACTACAGGAACAGTGTCATCACTAAACAAGCCTGATCACGGTTAATTACAATGCAGACCAGAGAGCAGCCACAATTGTTCATTAATTACAGGAAGCGCCTCATTTAAATTTTATGGAAATTTACACTTGCACCCCAGTATGTCTGGAAAAAAAGTGATCCTTCATGCATTTACAGAAGAAAGGAGTCTGTGGTTTATGAAACATCACAGCAAATTGTGTCTAATCTGGTACTGAAATATTGGTTCATTATTTACTCTAATTTTCTAAGCACTTCAGTGGTAAAAATACTAAGTCAAACCTCACATCTTGAATTCCCAACCAAGAAAAGAACTGTACTAAACCAACTATGACAACTTAATATATGATAAGGCACAGTTGGGCTAAGAAAGTTAACTTTTCTCTGATTAAAAAATAAAATATTTATCAGCAATTAAGGGAGATCTAAACCAGAAAAACCATTTCCTAGAAGATAACTGCCTAAGAGCACAATTCTTAGCTGTTAGACATCAATTAACTTTCCAAGTTAAACAGAATACCGTTTCATACCTGTAACAACAGTAACTGAAGAAAATAAACTTAGTGACTCAAAGTCTTGATTTCTAGCAATTTTACTAAATCAAACATTAACACAAAAATACAGCAGATACTCTCACAAAGGGCAACGCACACACAGACTTAAAAGCTAACAGTCATCATGGAAGAGTGTTAGAACCTTGGGATTTCTGCATTACATTGCTACTAAGAAATGTGACATTTTAGGTATAAAAGGCAGAAATTTTAAAGGAAAAAAGTAGCAGAAAGATGTTTCCACAGTCATAAGAACTTAGAAGGAACATGTTTCTATATTCATAAGAATTTATGTTAGGTAAAATATAAAACTAAACCAGATATGAGGGTATATGTCTAAAGGAAAATCCTTTTTAAGAAAGGACATAAAGAAACCATTGCTCCTAAATTGAGGTGTACAGGAGATTATCCTCAGAATCAAGAGGCCAAAGAGTAAATCCCTAGTGGTTACAATGCCTGCCCCAAGAGGAAGACCTAAGATCCAACCAGAAAAAGTGAACAACTCTGGCAAGTCCTACAGAGATTTTGAGTTCCCTGAAGTGTCAAGCTAGACTAAAAAATTAGAAATGGCTTGTTCCCCAATACATAAGAAAAGAGCCAGATACGTGCCATGGCAAGAATGAAATGAGACAAAGCTAAAAAATACTGTTGGAATTGTTAGCTGGTGAAGAACATATGAAGTGTCAAGTTTATTATGACTTGATGGATATAGAAGGCACCTTGTTTCTAAAATTTGTGGGAACCATATTTGGGGGAAAAAGTGGAAAATGAAAGACGATGCCTGAGTGGGTCCTAGTTAATTCACCACTTTACCAGAGTGGACAGTATTTTAACAGAGTCCACCTTTCCACTCAGTCCACCAAAATGGTGTTACAAGATGAGAAATCCAATAATATGAATCACTTTTGTTACTTTGTCCAAGAACTTGGTCTTTTTTGCAAGGCCCATAGTGAATTGTCAACCACACAATCTGTTTACTTACAGCCAGAGTTTCACTTAAACTTGTAAATATACCTTTTCTTCTTTATTATGTTAAAATAATGAGCTCCCTGGATCTTTTTCAGGTTTATTTCATACCTTCACATCTGTAAAACCCATTCTCTTCACACCGTAACTCAAGGTTCAAAAACAGATTATCTAACAGTCACTTATAACAGATCACTGCTGTGATGTGTTTGAAAACCGTCATTCGTCCTACCCAAAGAGGTCAAGGACCAGATTACTCTCCGTGAAAACTCTTCCATCACTCTGCATTTATGTGTCACACACAAGCTGTTAGCTTTCTAGAACTAGGAAATACACAATCATGTCTCATATGTGTCACACCTGTCTTCCTATTGTACCATAGCCATACACCACCTGGACGGTACCAGCTTGGGGCACAGCAAAGCTCAGGTGGTCTTCCCTAGGCCAAGAGCAGGTGTGCAAGAGATGGTGTACTCGTCAGTGCCATAAAAACTGAATCCCCCTTCCACCGCTTCCCCTCTCACCCCCGCTGGGAAGAACTCAATTTTTAAAACCGTTTTCTTTTCTCACGTGGGGTGTCTAAATCAGTAGAAATGTTATAAAATTGAACTGTGTTCATGCCATAAGCCTGAAAATTTAGAAAAACAATGCCAAAATGCTAGCCCTACAAAAATAATAATACAGGTTTACTCATAGTAGGAGATGCCAGCCATTTTGAAACTTCAGCCTCTATCTTTGCAACGGCACATATAGTTTTCAAACATTAAAATATATACAGAAATAGGGACACATCTCTACCCAAGAAGTGATATGTGTATCTTTAATTTACAAGACACTAAAGTGCTTCTAATGCCTCAAGACCACACAAAATTAACTACAATGTAAACCCACATTTTTAGGAAAAATGTACTTTGCCATATCTCTCAACCTCTAAAAACACAATACTTACTGTCCTGCTTTTCTTATAATGTGCCCACTTGAATGGCTGCTGTCCTGAGCTCAGAAACCAAAATGCAGGAAGTATGCCTTATCCTCAGTTTAGCACATGATAATGATGACTCGGAGAGATGAGAGCTAGTAAATATTAAAGCCTCGTATGTGCCAGGCCCTGTGCTAGATATAAATTAGGTCATTCAATTCTCATAATCACCTTTTGTGGTTAATCTCCATTTTGTAGGTGAGAAAACTAAGGCTAACGTAGGCTAAATAACTTGCCAAAGGTTCACGGCAACTTTTTTGAACCTTAGCAGTCAACCTTCAAAGATCATGTTCCTGTCCATTACAAATTCCAGTACCATTCCCACTTAACACAACTCTGGGGATACAACCCAGACCCTCACACATTCGGGGCAAGTTCTCTAGCACTGAGCTGCATACCTGGTCAAAATACACTTCTTGAATGAATAAATAAATCATCGCCAGGTACACAAAATTCATCCTGAAAATGGCCTTCTGCCACACATCTGTGTTACACTGGTGACCCTCACACCTGTCTCAGTGGTCATCCTGCCCTGACAGACAGCACTACCAACACCCAAACGACCTTCATGGAACACTGCTTCTGTCATCCCACCCCCAGCTGATAAAACAATAAGACTCCAACCTGGACTTCCAGCCTCTGGTCTGGCTCCTCCAGGTTTGGGCAGAAGTCTGCACCCAGCACTCTGCCAGCACATGCCAGTGGAACCTGGGGGAATACGGCCGGGTTAGATGCTGGGTATCGAGGCTACTGAGAACTGCACATACTCACACGTGACCCACACGGAAGCACGGGCACCCCAACTGCAGATCTGAAACAAGCCACTATAGCTTGATGGGCATTTAACAGTTGGTATATCAAGTATAAATATCATAAAATCTACTTAATTCACTATAAGAAGTTAAATTCCAAGAAGAAAAGATCCACATGGATTTTTGTTCCCTCTTGTATTTACTGTAACATGAAGTAGGCATTTAATAAATATCTACGGACAGGAAGGAGGAAGGAAGTTAAAAAGGAAAGAAGACAAGGAAAAAGACTGACACAGAATCTCTACAGGACACTGACATATTCTTTTCCTTTTGTCCTGTAATTATCTTCTGTAACAATTAAATTGTATTCAGTGATGCTTAAAGTTCTTTTCTACTCTTAAAATAACCTGAGATTTATTTTTCTCGTCCCTGGTGCAGGCTAACACAAGCAGTCTGGGAGGTACCAGCTTTCATTATTTATGTACTTAAAAGTGATGCTCAAAAATACAGTAAAAACTTTAAAATGTAATTTATTACTGTGAAAGACACTGCCATCAATCCATACTTTCCCTTTTTTCATACGAACTTGTCCTGCAGCCCTGCAGTTCGGGACGTCCTCCTTCATGTCTTTAGTTGCACTGTCCAGGCTGCCTTGGTATCTTCAATCAGCTCAAGACCTTTAACTTTCACAGTCATCTTGACTTTGGGGAAGAGCCAAAGTCTGATGGTACCAGATCCCGCAAATAAGGCAGACAAAGACACACACCCATGATGATGCTTTTATTTGACAGAAATGACCATAAACATCTGATCAAAAAGGATTGCCATCAATCCCCCTCAAAATACTCAAAAAACTCCCTCTCCCTTTGAACATACCTACTCCTCATCCTTGGTAATGTATGTTTTAATGTAGTAAGTTTTCTTATTTAATTAAATGTTAATTGTATTTCAATCTCTTGTACATGGTTACATCTTTAAGATCCTTGGGTTATAGGTACATTCTAATAAAAATGAAGATAAAAAACGTTATGATTCCTTGGGTATTTCTCTGTATCTAGAATTCTACAGGGCTGGGGATATAGCTCAGTGGAATAAGCGCTTGCCTAGCAAGCGCAGGGTCCTGAGTTCGATCCCCAGTACCGCAAAAATAAATAAATAAATAAATAGAATTCTACAATGAAGCCCATAAAGACTCCCTTTAAATTATGTTAATGTATTATAATTACTCAATATCATCCCCAAATACTGCCTGTTGCTTATTTCAGATTTTAAGATGAAGAAAAAGGGATTTAAATTCCATCTACACCTATGTTCTACTTTTTAAAAATTTCTATAGGGAACTGAGTATGTAATTCAGTGGTAAAGTAGTTGCCTAGAATGCATAATTTCCAGCACTGCAAAAGAATGTTTGAATGCATGCAGGCATGAATGAATGAATGAATGTTTTTCTAATGCTATACATTATTTGCAAATATGCTCGGTCTTCACTGATCATCTACCTACCCATATGTACCTAAACTTTATGACATCAACTAAGAGTCATTTCACATCCACCTTCCTTCCTCTTAAAGCATTCCTTTGGTGTTTTGCTTGATATTTTTAAAATTCCAATTTAGATCATCTGTGCTAATCAACTATCTGTGTTCAGAGATCAGTTTTCAGCCACATATGCTACTTTAAGTGTTTCTCTCTTTTAATTCAAAAATCAGTCTACTTCTCAAACTTAAATAATTAAACATTAACTGTCCTTTCAATAAAGCAATAGTCAGTAGTACAACTCTCTCAGCTATTCTGTGTGTGAGTATATATACATATATTTTCCACTCTTGCATGCCTATATTTAACTGAGTAACCAATTTGAAGATAACAATATGTAACACAACAACCATTGTTAATCTCCTATTGTCTAGTCTGAAATTCTGTATTACTTCTATTTTCTTAATTTACAATGGATTAACAATGAGATAATTCTAGCTTCTGTTGTTTCTATCAATTATGTTTTTATTGCTTATAGGTACCAGGTTATCTTCTGCAGTACCTGAATCAAAATGCAGAAAGAGATATGGCAAATTACGCAGTTATCTACTTATGTCTTTAGCATGTTTGGGTATTGTTTTGTTTATGTCTGTCAATGTGTTCTTGTTCTTTATCTTTAAAAATAAAAAAATTTAAGACTTAAAACAATTTTCAAAAACTTCATTTTGCACTGGTAAATATCACCAACAAAAAGGCATTCAGTTAATTCTTTGAACAATTTTGACCCACTGCTCTCCTTTTTAAATCTCTCAATTCTCTCTTTCCACCAGTGCACATGAGGTGCAATGGACAGGCCACTCTCAGTCTTTTAGAAGTAATAACTGAGTGTAAACCCTCGAACTGCACCAGTAGAGGCCCATGCCCTAATGTAGTCAATATGTGGGCAACTTACATATAGACTTTTCCCATCAACAATCTTGTAAGCCATGCCCATTTCCATTTTACACACAAAAACTTAATTTTAGAATAGATAAGTAACTCAGAGGCATGTGCTATTAAGTCCCAAGCCCAAATTCAAACTTAATAAATGGTGAAGGTTGAAAACAAAGGAAGCAGTAAAACAAAGGTAATAACCACATTCAGAACAACCCACACTAAGGGCATTTACTGAGGATTCACACGAAAGACATTATAAAAAGCACAAGAAAGGAAAAGCAGCAAGGGCCATCAAAGAGCAAGACCTACCTGCTCTTAACCTAGGACGATGGCCAGCCTATGGGCGCGTGTGTCTTCCTATCTCTCTTTTAAGACAAAAGATGTTAATGTATGGGTTGTTTTTTCCTAAAACTCCGCGGTTCAGGTTTAATCACAGTGTAAGCACCTTGTGATAAATCAGTGGGTTTGGGTTGCAGTTCTCGCACTTGGTCTCTAAAAGGTTTACTCTCCCTGACCTAGGACAACACAAGCAACATGAAAGGGAATTTACCCTCCAAACTGAGGAATGAAAGAAATCAGGCACAGAGAAGAGCAGAGATATTAGGAATTGAGTTGTGTCACACAAGGAAATTAACAGTGATTCCACCCCTAAGCTGAACTACGAGGGTGCACTAAGTTCTGTACAGTAATTCTCCCTAGGAGGGCAACAGAAGAAAAGGAAAAAACCTATCAAAATATACCATATCAAAAAGAAACTCCCAAAAAGACTTCCTTTAAAACTTCAACAAATTTGACTATTAAAATGACTGAAGCAGATTCTATAAACCAGAATACATAAATTATTACATATTATGCATAAATAATACCCTATTTTACATATATAAAACAAATTTCTACTTACCTTAGTATTATTTGACCATGTCAAAAAGCTAAGTTTCTAGTTCCTTTTTATCCTCCCAGCCACCGAATGCACTTTATAAACACTCTCAAGAGGAAAGGAGAAAGTTAAACAACTATAATTACATTCAATTATAACTTCAGACACTTAGAAATACAGTTTCTGAGAGAAAACAACAAAGTCTACAAATGCACTGGGGAGGAAATGTTGCCAAACTACCAGTGTGTTTAAACAATCCTAATCACAAAAAGGAACTAGTAGGGAAGTAGGTGGCACTTTCAAATTTTGAATCCCACAACTTCTCAGCAAAAAAAAAATCCATAAGCATCCATGAAAGTAGACTCCCATATTTTAGAGATGAGGAAGCTGAGATTCAAACCAAAACTGCCTAGTTCACTAACAGATTATGATCTAACAATACCCAACATCCCCATCAGGAGCAGTGTCGTTAAATATCATGAAAATTTTTTTTAAAAGGAAAGGCAGCCATATGCCTTAACTCATCAAAACATACCATGGAAAATATGAAAGACAAATGTAGATAACTCCGTAATTTGCCATATCTCTTTCTGCATTTTGATTCCGGTACCTCAGAAGATAGCCTGGTACCTATAAGCAATAAAAACATAACCGATAGAAACAACAGAAGCTAGAATTATCTCATTGTTAATCCACTGTAAATTAACAGAACGTATGAACCTAACCATGGTTTGGAAGATACGTTTTAAACCGATTGAGGGGATTTAACTTACCCACTTTCCTTCATTTCTAGCATTTAATGTTATGACAAAGCACCCTACAATAATTTTTACAAAATGTTCAGTGACTAAGATTTGAAGACTTAGTTTTTACTCTTGGCGTCTGTGTATATTTTTGCTTTTAGAGTAATAAAAAATTCAAATTAAAAACAAGGATAAATAGTGAACTGATCAGCTAATATTTTCTAAATGTTATGCCATAGGTTTAATGACAGGATGGTAACTGTCTAGAACTGATAAATTTCCCTCTGCTGGTGCTTGTAACAGGAAGTGAGAGGCCTTGCAAGGGACCCTGTGAAATCCCGAGGGTGAGCTGAAGCTGAGTGCCTCTCTGTGCTGCTGTACATACCTCAAAGGAATCATGATGTGTGTGAGAGCTATTTACAACTTACTCTGTGTATAATCAGCAGAAACAAAAGATACGACAACAAGCATAAAGGCCTCTCAGGAGAATTCAGTAAGGGAGGGCCAGTGTGCCTTCACTTTGATGTCAAAAGGGCTTCCAGAAAACACACTTTCTGTGAGGTAGGGAGGAAGCGTGGCAGGCTTCCCACTCCCCCCACACACATACACAGACACACACATTCTTTGTTTACTAAGATCCCATATAAAAACTGTTAGGCACTGAATTTCTGGGGGGGAAAAGTGACATAAAACACCCCATACTGCAAATGGGCATTACAGTTCAAACTATTTAAAGTTGAATGAATGCAGAAGGTTGGTAGAAGAAAGGAGACAAAAGCAGAAAGATAAAGACACATAAATGAGAGCTGGGGGAGAGGTGCATGGCAGCAAGGTAAGTGCGTAAAGGGCCAGAGACATTTCTTGCAGTTTGGGTCCCTGTGAAATTTAACGTTACTTTTAAATATTAAACATTCAGGTAGGCATTTGCCTGGTCAGCACTAAGAAAGTCACAGCCTAAATAAACACACTAACTTTCATGTCAGCTCAAGTCTTTTCGGTTAGGCTGGCCACAAGCCCAGATCAGTTCTAAACATATGTGTTTTGGTGAGTTCAGTCTAGCAGTGTGAAGGGACACGATCAGAATCCAGGAAAAGCGTGGACACACAAAATGGTTTTGAAAAATAGAGGACGAGAGATAACCTGGGGAAAAGTCCTGTGAGAGGACTCAAGACACATGGATGTGAGAACTGCTACATTCCAAGCCAGAGGAACCACAGATGGAACTGCAGCCTAACTTTGTCGGTTACACAGCGCCAAGTGCCAAGGCTGACATGGAGGAGTGAGGACGATCATTAAGAGAAATGGACAGGACAGCGAGCTCACCGGGAGACCCTGTGAGAGAGGGCAGGTAAGTAAACAATTACCCAACAGTACAGTGTGGAAGAAGCACGAAAAACGCCGCAGCAAAATTAACAAGTGCAGAAACTGAGAAACAGTAAGGCAAGCTAAGCAGTGGGGTACATACCAAACTTACATCTTAGTTTCTCAACGTGCAACTTAACTAGAAGACAACACTGCAAGCCTAAATTTTTTCTATCATGGAAACCCAGCATAAAACTCCTAAGGGACATATGTACAGAATCCAAAGCTAAAGTGAAAATCCCCCTTATAGAAAGCAAGGAGAGTCAAAACACCGCCCGTCCCTTTTTCTGATAAGCAAAGGACAGGAGCACACTCATTCCCACTGAAGCCTTAGACCGGGCACCGCTGGACCAGACTGAAGACAAAACGGGTGGGAGGTGTGTCCTGGGGGAGGGGAGGGCAGGGCCTGCCCGAGACCGCCGCTCCTTCCGCAGTTATCCCAGAACAGCGAGCTCTGGGTCTCGGTCAGAGGACACAAAAAGCAAAGGGGAAGAGAGTACCTAGTTCTGCTCCCCCACAGGAAGGGCGTGTAAGGAGGCACAGCGTCTGCACAGAAGCCAGTCACTGTTTCATGGATGTTCACTCTCACTTCCTCAGAACTCTGGCTTCTGCACCATGACCAACCTCTGAGAGCACAGGAGATTTTCATAGCCACAAACCAAAACAAAACTACCTTGTTTTTATACTGTAAACTATGACATAAAAGGTAAAAGTTTTTTTCTGTGGTGACACCCCCAGGGAACCCAATGGGTCATGAATAATATTAAAATTACAGAGAATTTTTTTTTTCTGGGAGCCATCAAAGGGTTTTAAAACACAGTATTTCTTAATTCCCACATGAGACGGGTGGGGGAGGGGTACTTTGCAATGCATTCTTCTTATTTTGAACGAAAAAGAAACACCTGAAACCTATCACTATGGTCCTTCCTTCATATTTGATAAAATGGACAGATAAAATGAAGACAAGTTCTTTCAAATACTACCAAAACTAGTGCTTCAACAGAAAATTCCTACCATTTGACAGTGTTCAGCATTTCCTATGGCTCTTGTTCTATCTAGGTTTTAGCCCTAAAGCAAAGGATAAAGTAATTTTTATCTATGCATGGCTGTGTTTTATATTTAAGAAGGGAAACTTCCTGACACTAGTAGTACAGGTTTGTCCAAAGTGAGCTCCTCTACACTCCAAGTGATTCTGCCGAGCATTAAACCCCAAGAACCACTAGCCTAAATAAAGAATTGGGTTATTACTTTAAGGTGACTGCAATCACCTTTTGAAATTAAGCATTTTGGAAACTGAACGCCACAGGTTGTTGCTTACTGACATTAAGTAAAATTTCAAGCACGCCTTGTATATGGCCAGGTTAACTTTTGTTCTCAAGGCTCAACTCCACTCACCCTAAAGCTAGGTGATATTAAAAGAACTCTGGCTTTGAAGTTAGACCTCTGTTTAAATTGCAACTGCAGTATCTCACAAAGTTGGTCATTTACTTAATATCTCCAAACATGGCTTCCTTCATCTGAAAAAGGGGCAGTTATGCTTGCTGTATAGAGCTGGCAAGGTGGACTGAGATGGCATATGTACACCACCTCATCAACCAGTAGCCACGCAGTGTATCCATACATGCTCCTTCTCACCTACAGCCCACTTTTAAAAGTGGTGCCCAGCTAAGCCCTACTATCCCAGCATTCTGGAAGGCTGAGGCAGGAAAATCACAAGTTTCAGCCCAGCTGGACAACTCAGTGAATTAGCAAGACCCTGTCTCAAAATAAAAAATGGAAAGGAACTGCAGATATACGTCAGCGTGAAGGTCTTGTGTTCAACTGCCAGTCTTAAGGAAAAAAGATGCAGTGTCGCTCTCACAGGAGCTGAGAAGTTTGAGACAGAGAAGGAATTTAGAGGAAATGGAAGCAAATCTCACATATTGAAGAGTAATAGCAATTGGAGAAACTAAAAAAAAAAAAAAAAAATCCACTCAATTAGTCTCACTCAGGGTCCAAGTCAATCAAATCATAGAAGCCTTCCCGAATTCTGTATGGAGACTGTAAAGAGGAGGCTCGGCTCTGGAGGGTTGACCAGGGGAGTCCGTAACTGGTGAAGTGTTGTGGTTAGAAACAGCACATTTCACCGATTTGCTCCTCATGTACAACTAACTCTTCACAAATAAAACAGAAGGCAAACTTCTGAGCTTTATTTCATACCAGCAGTTTGATTTAGAGCAAGGAACTTCCAAGGCACATGAGTGCATAAAATCTGGAAAAACCCCTTTGGGGGATGGGGCAGCAAACTTACTGACACTGGTAGTACAGGTTTGTCCAAAGTGAGCTCCTCTGCACTCCAAGGGACTACTGAGTATTGTACCCTGCGAACCACTAGCCTAAATAAACCAGAAAACCAAAAAAGACCAAGGGAAAAACTCTCTGGATGATGACTGTGTTCAAAAGGATAACTAAAAACTAATGGGAAAAAGGGAAAAAAGCACACACCATGACACAGGAGGAAGATCCAGATCTCCCAAACCTTCACTCTGTAAAACAGAAGAGAAGTCAGGAAAGAAAAACTTTACACGGCCACCATGAGCGGGCCACCTAAGGAGCATCACTATGGCCAACTGCACATATGCTGCAAACACCACACGGAAATGACTTGAAGGCAGACGTTACCTTTAGCATTTGAACAACAAGCACTTTGAAACAAGCCAGCTACTAGGTGAACTCCACCAGGCTGATCTCTCCAGCTTTCCACAGTGATCAAAACCAAGATGAATCTATCCCTAATGGGAGTAAAAAGGGTGTTCTCCAGTCATGACTACCAAACCATAGAATTTTTTATCTATCTCTTTGGATGGTGACAATTTTTTAGCAAGGAGTGCAGTTTGGAAGAAAACATATCCATTTAACTTAATCTTACATCAAACAAATTATGATTAAAAAAAAATAAGTACATAGCCATACATGATTTAAGCAATGAAATACAATGGGAATGTAGTACTAAACTTAATGCATAATGGTTGGCTGGAGATATAAATTCCTCAGGAGTAGCCCTGCACACCACATCCGATATGAGTTCAACTACTGTGAAGCCTGAGCTTGAAGGAAGGCCACATACCTCCCCACAGACCTGAGGTACCCCAACTGCTCAAACAGGACGCCAGGGAAGCCTTTAACATTCTGCCAAAGCTCATATTCTACTGTGCCAAAGATCAAGGGAGCAGCACGGTTTTCTTCGCATGCAAAACTTAAAGAAAGAAAATGGGAAAACATTCAGTTCTGCCATTCCACATGGTAGAAACTTTCCCACCTCAAACCTAAGTCATACTACATATTACTCAAATCCAGGCCTAAAAACAAAAAGATGCACAAAAGCATATAAAATGATTTCTATGAGACAGACTGGATCTCAACCCCAAAATCACAGATCTCAAGGAAAGATCTAGGATAAGATCTAGGGGAAATGGAAAACTGTAATAGTATTGTACTAGACAGGTCAAAAATGAATGTGAACCTCCCTCACTAGTAATATCTTTGTTAGTGAGGTTTACAGGAAGTGGTGAAGAGATGAAGTAAAAAGGGATCGTCTACTTTCTTTGGGGATCTTATAAAATATGTTCTGCTTTTCTGGAATGAACTAGTTTATTCCTGAAATCTAGTAGCATTAGAAGCTTAAAGGGTAAGTTCAGAGGACAGTACACTGTTGTATCAATGATTAAACACAGGTAAAATCTCTTTTTTGGTGTTGCTCTCTCACATAACGTTGAAGCAACTTGTATCACCGAATTACCTAACAGTATGTCTCGCTACATGCTTCCCACTACATGCTTTCCTTTCAGGGATGTGATCTTTCATTTCATACTTCTAGGTAAACAGGAGTCTCACATTCCCACCCTTTACATCTCACGTGAGTTTTAATCCGTCATTGTCCGGCTCCCACTACATTTGCTCATTGCTCAGTGAACATCTCCTTAAAGAAGCAAACCGAACTGTTTTCCTTTCTTTACTACAGCTCTTCCCTGCCTTTGCTATATTTTGCAGTGTTATCACTATAATCTCATTAATAAGGACTCCTAGCCATACATCAGATTAAAAGTCCTATTTCTCAAACTCAGTAAAGTCTGGAAGCCTGTCCATTCCTGTTTTTCAGTTCCTTCGGCTATCCCCACAAACACCTTCCAGATCATTTCTAATGAGTACTTGGACCTTTGGCTAATCCTGAAGTGATAATCCCAATTTTACCACTCCACACTCAATAACTACTGCTATACAGCGCATCACCCCACCAACTGTCAAACACATCCTGCTAGGTGATGTTTAGCATTCCCCACAAATCAGCAATTAAAGTTCTTTCCAGGCCCTCTACAGTCCAGCTCTGACTTGCCTTTCCAGTTTTATTTTCTCCTCCTCCTTCATGAAAAGTACTTAGCAGACAGTCTAATTAGACTATTTGATGTCTTGCATACTGATTTGGGCTTTCTCCACTGAACACAGTTCTCTTGGTTTCATACTCTTTGTTGAAATACCCTCCCCTTCATTCCACTTTTGAAAATCTCTGTATTTCCTGATCATATTTGTTCCGTGAAATCTCTCTTACTCAGGAGGAAGAGATCACCTCTGTCCTTCCTCTGTTCTGGAATCCTTAGGGTCATCATTTTTCTCTCCTTAACAGCAAGAACTTACTGTTCTTTCTGTTCCCTGAGGATAACTGCACATTATCTGTCAACCAATTTATGATAAATAAATAATAAATAAATCTCTTTAAATTCACAGTGACACCAGCGACACAATGTTACAAATAGAGCATTTTTAACTATTTTGTCTTTCCTCCTGATCTTCAAATAATACTGTTAGGGCAGTTAAGGACCAATAATTCCTGTTACATAGAAATTCAAGATGCAAAGAAGGTACTATCTATGTACAGAGGGGTCTTCCAAGTATAATTAAACCTTAAAGGCTCTTCACTAATCCAGTGTCATGCTTGTGACTTGTGTGTACATTGTCTCCTGAAATGAGACTCCTCAGACGTGGACTTGCTGACCTTTTAGGCTGTACTTTTCCTCTTCCCAGACTTCTCATTCACTTCATTTCAGGGTGTCTCTAGAACCTAATAAAGTAACCTTCCCGAGATGGGTAAATGCACCTCTTCCTCATAACGTAAGCCGAGAAAAACTTTCCTGTTCCACAACTTGTCAATGTATTCAGAAATCTGAAGAATAGAATAATAAAATATATAATGACATCCACAGCCTCCTGATTAAAATTTACTAGGCTTTGGGAATGGCAGCAGGTATGAAAACATCCATTATTATGGGTGGCTCTTTAAAAATCTGTACTGATTACCATATACCTGGAAAGAAAATAATCAGCCCATTACACTGCCCTGAGAAAGGAACATATCTCTAAGATACTATAAAGTCAGTTTACAGCCAATTGAGGAAAATTTTCATCCTTAAACAGTTTCTAACCTGTTTCAAACCAAGGGTGTGCAAATTGTAGCCTTTGAGCCAAACAGTATCCTGCTGCCCACCTTAGCAAATAAAGTTTTATTGAAATTGCAGCCATGCTTGTTCCTTTACATATGCAACTGCCTTGGACCTACAAAACTGAGCAGTTACTGCTGAAATCATACATCTGCATAAGGCATGTATTACCTGCTTCTTCACAGAAAACCCTTGACAACCCCTATTTTAATTGCGTAAAATTTGGTCTCTCTCCCCGGCAATATCACTTCCAAAAATCACCTGCAAGAAAAAAGCATGCAAGCGTTCATGTTCACAGTGAAGTATCACAGTTTACTGTTAAAAGTGCACAAACCCAGAAAGTTAAGTAAGTCATGATACGACATGACACAAGGAGTATCAGAAGTTATTTGGCCATCCTTTTTTTTCTTTTGGTGCTACAGGGTGGAACTGAATTTTTATGTGTGTTAATTACATTTTACCACTCATCTACATACATCTGTAGGCTTTTTATGAAATTAGTATCTCTATCTTTCTCTCTCTCTCTCTCTGTCTCTCTCTCTCTCTCTCTCTCTCTCTCTCTCTGTGTGAAGAAGGTAACTAAAACTGCTAAGATGATTTCTAATTGTAGCACTTAAAATTGTTTTCTTTCTAGTTTTCTTAGATCTGCACAATGTGTATCTTTTCTATAAAAGCTGTGAAAAAAAGTTTAAAAGTACTGAAAGTTAAAATCTATGCAAAGTTCATGTCTTCCATGTTACAAAGCATTCTAGTCTTTTTCAGAAAGCTAAGAGAGTATTTTTAGACTTTTTAAAATTTGTGTGGAAGTTATTTAGTTTTATTTTTACTGCTTTGGTTTTTTCTTTTTGTTTTCTAGACTTAAAGGTCCTAAGGCTTATACCACAACCTAAATTATCTACAAACTGTCATACTCCCCCTGTATGGCAACCTAAATGATGAATTTTTTTAAGCTCCTCACAAAGGCACGCACAGATTCGTTGGAGGGGAAAAGTTTAATAGAAAAGTCTCTTGATAGGAATGTATTAATTCAATCAGTTACTTGCTTCTGGGTTACCATAAAAAGGGTCATAAAGTAACCAAAAGCCACGTAAGATTTTAGAATTATGCTGCTCAGTGACTGGTTCTCAGTGAAGAGTAAGAAAAGAGAAATTTCTCTGTGCCCTCACTTTCTTCAGCAAAAGCAAGCTTCTAAAAGATTGGCACAAGCCATATTTAACTAGTAATTGGAAAAGCCAAGTATGTACATGATGCAAGGATTACGAGCCTTGTGCCATGGCAGATAAACACACACTGAAAGAATACCAAATAAAGCTGTGAACGACAACAGTAACGGACAAAAGGAGGGGCTGGTAAGAACAAGTGCTCACCAACTCTGTGCCAGGTTTTGTGAGCATCATTTCTAAGCCCTGTTTTATGAATGAGGTAACTGAGTTTCAAGGAGGCTACATAAATTTCCCAAAATCACATGAAGAAATCAGTTCAAATGCAGCTACATCTGGCTGGTAAGTCTGGACTCTTCCTGTATTCATGAATGACAGATAAACTACAGTATTTCTAATAAGTACTATATATAATCCTAATAGAAACTTAGCAGGTAAGAAAATTTGGAATTCCTGGTTTAAAAAGATATTTAAAAATCATGTCAATTAATTTGTTTCACCAAGAATTTATTTGAAACTATTCTTTTTTTACATTTTCCCAGTTAAATTAATCTATTTTCTCTGTCCTGAATTTTACCCATATATGCACATGCGGTATGTGTTTACCTTTAACAAATATTCTAATATTGAGCATCAAAATCTTTTCATATTTTCAAACTGAGGTGGAATTTGCATATATTTATAGACAAAGACTCCAGTTAAAAAAGAATTGAGTTGTTAATTTTTTTCAGACTCTTCCCTTAGTAATTTTCTTCATTTGTACAGATTAAAGAAAACCTGTGTACCTGAGAATTGTACAATGAAAAAAAATTAGTTTTTTATAATGATATTTAAACTGTACTATGTTTCAGATGTGTTCTCACTTAAAATTATACAGGTTAGCTTTTTCTGTGAATTCCACATATTAACACTTCTAAATCTTCAGTTTCTAGACAGAGAAACAGAGGTTTTTCTACTCTTTATTTCCTGCGGTGCAGTCATTATAGAATCTGGTTTTATATGGGTCCTAGGTAGAGGTCTGAAAGGTAGAATTCTGTAGCTAGCCCCATTTCCCATTTAGAGTAGCTCTGATTTTTATTAGTTCTACATATTAACTTCCTTATAAAAACTAATTTAAAAGGAAAAAAAGATTCTACAACTAATTTTTATTCTGTTTTTCTTAAGTAAGTAGTATAAATTATAGATAGGGGACAAATGTGGCAGGGGAAAAAGCAAAGGATTGAGGCCAGCCTTGATGGATACAGCATTTTTATCTTTTCTTCCTCACCTATAAAATGACAGAAAGGGTACTTGCCCTTACAGCTTTGGCAAGCAAAACCAATACAATGACAGAGATACCACTATAGCACACTGTGGGCACTAAAAGGTAGCTACTAATTATTAGTTAGTTATCAATCCTCATTCTGTCCCTGCACCTAACTAGCTAACATAAACTCTAAGCCAAATGTTTATTTTAGATCTTACAATGCAGTATGCTCAAACTTGCGCTGGCTAAGAAAGCAGATGTTACACAAAGTAACACTCATCCAAGATGCCCTGTGACAGTATTATGCACTACACAAGAATACTTTTTATTATAAAAACATAATCCAGGACCAAGAAACAATAAAAGCAGCATGTTACCTTACTCAACAAATAGACTCTAAGTATTTCACTGCCCTACATAGGCATTATACAAGAATATAAAACAAAATACTATACTGCCCACATATGCAGGTACGTTGTTGGCTGTTTTGTTCAGTTCTACACAGGTGTAAATGTTATTAGCTTCAGTACGAGATGAGAAGTTTTCATAAAACCCAGGAGAGGATGGAGTCTGATAAAATCAGTTTCAAGCTCTATTATCAAATGCTAATGAGTATACAATATGAAGCCTTAATTCAAGCAAATGATTAGATCTAATGATACCAAGGTAAAGAACGCCCTTTAGAACCTGCCAATTTTGCCTCTATCCAACCTTTTCCTGCAACAGGTATCACAGAAATAACAGCCTCACTCTGACATCCATGCAGGCCAACCTGGGAATTTTGCAGAGTAGTAACTCAACTAATGGATAAAACGGGAGTTTCTTTAAAAAAAAAAAACTGCATGGTGATGACCTAATTCCTTCCCTTTTAGGGTTAGGGCTAGGGTTAGATAGATGGAATGTAAATACTTCATTTAAACGTATTTCCCCGCTGCCCTGTCATCCCCAAACTTTCAAACTTGCCAAGGGGAACAACGACTGGAGAACAAGCCATGATACTTTTGGGGGGAGGGAGTGGGAGTTTACTGCGTTCCTACTACACACTGCAGCTTCACAGGTGCTGTCTGATTTCATCTTCCCAATAAACTCTGAAGTTCACTTTCTTTTCCCTATTTTAAAATTGAAGAAAACAGGCAAGAGAATGTAGCTCAGTGACAGAGTGCTTGCTTAACATGCATGAGACCCTGGGATTAATTTCTAGCACATGATGCGGGATGGGGGAGAGAAGAACAGAAAAGACAATAGAAAGAAAGTGGGTCAAGGATAAAGCACTTTTAGATGGTAACAAGGCTAAGGCACGGAAGCAAGAGAATCTGAACTCAGGACAAAGCTTAACTAACCCACAAAATCCACAATGCCAAACACTAGTCCCTAGCACGACAGGAACAGAAAAACTCTAAAAGAACAATTGCTGAGGCTTTATAAGAAAATCTGACTGAGAAGAAAGATTCTCAGTCAGCTGAAATTTTCTTAGGAGGGAAACTGATATTGGAGCAATTCCATTCTTCCCTTCTTGTTTTACGAAAGGAAACTTTTAATAAATCAAGTTGGAAAGGGCTGAACACAACTACAACATCCTCTTTGTAATTAAAAAAATGCTTCCATAATCATGATAAGCGACTATATTCTCAGATTATTTAAATATACAGATTTTTTCCTTAATTTTCTTAGTTGTCCTGTAACTTACAAAAAAGAATTAACTTTGAAACTTGATTGTCAACAAAAACAAAAAGTTTAAAAGTTCTAAAAGTAAAATTCTCCTGAAAAAAAATTACATTGTATAATTTACAACTAAAAACAAAAATCACCAAAATTCCTGTCACTAAATTCCCATAACCAACAATGTAAAAAGAACTGTTTACTTAAGTATTCTCTAAAATGTAAGGAAAAATAATGAATTCATCTCAAATTTGACATGCCATCTCTACATACAAATCTTGACTTTGCTGTAAAGTTAATCCCTTGTTGGTTTAAGACTTTCCCATAAACACTGTCAATACTGTATATTTAAAAAGAAACCTTACAAACACCAGTAATCACATTAAACCCAAGAAGTCTATCTTGACAAAAGTTATCACTTTATAGAAATATATATATCATGTACTTAAAACTATGTAAATAGGGTATACCAGCTCACAGCTATTCTGTATTGTATGGTTAAGTTCAATTTCTTTCACGCAACTTTTTAAAGTGTTAATTTATCAATAGAAAACTATCTTAGTTTAGTTAAGTTTTTACAAGTTTTTCCTTTTAATTATTTGGCAGTTATCCAAGTATATATAAGCACATAGACACACACACATCATATACATACTAATGTATCATACATGTGTATATTTAAGGGAAAAACAGCATCCAAGAACATGAAAACACTTAGGTTTGAACGTGCTGATAAACAGGCAGTTCAAAACTAAAATTCAAACCCTTTATGATATTTTTCTTAGGTAATCCTAAAATTACACATCTTTCTCCTGCTCACAGGGGAAAAATCAGATATATGAATATTTTATAAAAGCACAATGCAAAATCAGAAAGCTGTTCCATACGTCCACATTTTAATCTGTTATAAATTAACTGGACTCAGATCAAATCATGAAACAAACCAAAATCTCATACGTCACATGCACAATTACAACTGAAGTCAAATCATACGTGTCTCAGTAACTGTGAGCCTGCAACAATTGAAACAGTGAATAATGAGTTGGCTAGGATTTCCCCTGGAGAGGGACATGGGGGTCAGAGGCAATCTGAAAACAGATATAATCTGAAACAACTACAAAGCCTAGAAACATGCTAAAAACCTGCGAGTGCTCGTGTGCTTTCACAACAAAGTCTCTTTATAAAATCCACAGCCCAGATGACTTGCATCTTTAAATAGCCTCATTTCCAGAATTCCTGATTTTAAATCACACTGGAAACCTCTGGCTGCAGCTGAATTAAAACGGTTCAGTTTAGTCCTCTAAATGCCAACAAGGGGGTGGGGTGGAGGAAGACCATACTTAGTTTGTTTTGTGTTAAACTCCTCAGACCTTCTGCATTCCAAAACTGTATCCCTCTGACTAACATAAGCCATTACTACGAAGAGATTGCTAAGGCGAGAAAGGAGCCAGTGAAAAGGAATGAGGGAGTAGGAACGGTAACATACAGTACCATGAGCTGCAGCAGCCTCCCAGTCAGTAGTGCAAGGTTAACAGATCAGTCTTGGCCTTCAGGCAGACAGCAAAACACAGCACGGGAAGGGGGGACATTGAGGAGGTGGCGGGGGAGGCCTCTCTTGGGCAGTTTACACAGGCAGCTCAGCTCCTTTCTGGCGCATTCCTCCTCTCTATCTCCCAGCCTCTTTGCGTGTGTCTTGTCATATTTTCTTCAGCTGTTAATTGTCCAGACTGCGAGACTTTGAACAGCCACAGTTTACGAAAAGTGAAACCCCTCTAAGTGACCATCACGGCAAATCAGCCTCATGCTGGTGGGTAAAATTTTCCAAGGGAAGTGTTCCTCTGATAGTTCCTGAGTCTCCAAGTCACCCCCACCCCCACCCCAGAGCCGCCACACACACTCCCCTGGAGGGCTAAATGCACTGTGGCAATAAAACATTCATGCGACTTGGAATTTTAACACAATGCCATTTCCCTAGTTTAACCTGAAAGGAATGCACTAGTCACAACAGACTACATCATCCTGCCATTAAACCCTGCCAAGGAACCACTTTTTTGGCTGCGCTGGGCCAGCTTTGACGGGAAAGGAGTACACAGACCCACACACTGAGCACAGAGGGGCCACCTCTGCTTCCTCGGTTTTCTCCAGCAACACCCTGCTCTTGAACATGACCCCTGACCCCTGGCATTGTGACCAGCTTGTGAGGCATGTGTCACCCTGGAACTTCTGCACAGCCACACACTGTGCAGGCCGTTCACTGCCCCCTCTCAACAATCACTTTGGACAGGTGCCAAAGTGCTTTCTCCTTACTGCTACTACCGAAGCAAGTCCTAGGTTTCAACGCAGAGATGTTTTCTCCTGGGGCTGCAGAATGCTGTGGCTTACTGTGTTTGGCTTCCTTTGCTTGTTCTGGACTTTTTAAAAACAAACTTTACATTCACATTCATAATTAAGTTATGATTACTCACAAGTGGTTTGCTTTGGGAACTACTTATCAAAGGTGCCAGTTCTTTCACGTTTAAGTGACATTTAATTTAGACTTAGAAAATATAAAAAACAGAAATAATTCAGACTCCTGAGAATGTTACAGAAAAATTCAAATGTGATTAATTCTGGAACATGCACTTAACCATTTCATGTAGCTACAACATAACAAAACAACAGCACTGGAACAAAACCAAACGAAAACAAATTCCAAATTATTATTATTACTTGTGCAGAATTCTACCTTCCAAGTAACATAAATGACAAACTAGGAAAAAATGTACGTACACCTCATGAAAAATGTAAACCACATTAAAAAGGCTAGGGGAGTGGGCATGATGGTTCGTTCCTATTATCCCAGCACTCAAGATGCTGAGGCAGAAGGACTGCTGCGAGTTCAAGGCCAGCCTGGACTACAAAGTAAGTTTAAGGCTAGCCAGAGCTACACAGTGAAACCTTGTCTCAAAAAGAACAAGTAGCAGGGTAGGGAACCTCAGTGGCATAGCATCTGCTCAGTTTGCACAGGACCCTGGGTCCGATCCACAGCACTGCAAAAGTTAAAATCGTATTAAAAGTTTACACAGTGGTACCTGAGTGCAATGCCAGCCACTCAGGGGGCTTAAACAAGAGGATATGCAAGATCAAAGCTGACCTGAGTAACGCAGCATGACCCTGTCTCAAAGTGCAATTTTAAGAAAGGCTGACGACAGAGCTCTGCGCTCCAGCGTGTACCTAGCATGCGCAGGCCCAGGGTTCGGGGCCCAGTGCTTCAGGGGAAGAAAAGGGCGGGAAAGAAAGGTATACGGTAAGATGTTCTCCATTTGAGCCTTGTTTCTTTTTCTTTTTTGCAATACTTGGGATGGAACTCACGAGCCTGGCACATGTGAGCTAAGCGCCCTCAGCCTGAGCTTTCTCCCCAATCTCAAAGCTCTTAATTTTCAAAACCGCTGTGATGTCAACGTGGTCCTTTACGTGTTTATTTATTGTGCCACTGTGGCCATGTATAACCAATTAAACAGTATTAAATTTTGTAAAGTACCAGAAACCACAGTTTTGCACACCCAAAACACCCCACCTTGTCTCTCACTGGAGAGCGGATCTCCCAGCTTTTCTTATTACAGTACCTTACTCCTCATTCACTATCTTTGTATGAGGCGCTTTCCTTTGCAACACTGTCTTGTTATTTCGTCTTAATTGTCCTTCTTTCTCTTCTGTTGTCACTGTTAGCTCTAAACTGCAGTGAGCTTCCTGCTCTCTGTGACCCTGAGATGCACCCAGGTAAGTCTCCTCTGACCTCTGCAGAAGGCAGAAGGTATTCCAGCCCTAATCTCCTGAAATCAGGCATGTCCCCTTCCAGTTACAAATGCAAACATCTCAGTTCATCTAAGGAACTACCCTAAAATACAAGAGGATGATCTCAAAGCAAGTTAAGATACACATATTAAAAAACTAAATTGTCTTCTTTAGCATCATTTTTATCTCCTTAGTAGCTGGAATTAACCTTAAGCTCTAGTTAAGACTTTTTTTCTCTTTCTTTCCTTTAAACAGACATTACCATGCCTTGAAAAATCATTCTAATCCCTTCACCGAAGCCAAGCCATGCTCACTCTGGAAAAGAGCAATTAATTTGGGGTAAAATTGCATTTCATTGGGGGGAAATCAATGTAATACAGAAGCAAAGATTCTCCAAACCTGTGTAGAATACTTCCATTTCCAATATATACTGAAACCAAACTGTCAGCTTAATCCATATGAAATATAGTGATACATATATAATTTTTAAATTAACTTGATTTATTGCCAATGTATATATTCAAATTCAGTTTTGATATCAGCAGAACACCTACCAAACTGAAAAGAAAACCACATAAAAAAAAACCCTGCTATTGAAATTTACAGAAGATAATTTCTGTCAAATCCACACAGATATACTTTTCTTATATTAAGTTAATCAACACAACAACCTCAAAGTCTCTAGGACCAACATCCAAAGGAAGAAAACAGCACAGATACGTGAACCTGTTCACTGAATGTTCCTAAGCATCTCAATTTGAATGCATGTCCTCCAAAAACCTCTGGAGTTCTAGGACATATCACTAAAAGAGGGGATGAGC